>JAANQP010000817.1:0-38604 GCA_011320165.1 Fusarium protoensiforme
AGGGGGAGGGGGGGGGTGGGGAGGGGGGGGGGGTTCTTGTTGTTTGATGAGAGTGAAGAAGCTCTTCAACTTGACGTCGGGCTGAGCCAGACCAGAATGGGAATTGGCCCTCATGGCGGAGCCGGATCAGTTCCCGGTCCGTGACCCTGCTGTCGATCACGCCTAAAGAGACTACGTAAGTGGTGGTTCGTTTGTTGGTGGTTGACGGGAGCCAAGCGAAGCGATAGGTTCTGCAACAGACAAAAAAGACGGATACAGAGCCGCTCGGTTGGGTTCAAGGCTGAAGGGGAGGGGGCGTGAGGTTGGTCCCGTCGTCTATCCTGTCCTGTCAGATCAGGCCAGTCAACCTCTGCATCTGCATCTGCATCTGCTGCTCGCGTTCGCCCGTTGTATGCTGTGCCTTGTCTTCGGCCGTGTTCCGCTTCCTCTCTCCCCGACCCCCATGGAGAGAGAGAGGCGTTCCTGGGGCCTCTTTTTTTCCCCAATATTTTTCTCAAGAATATCAACTCTGGCTAGCCGGTTCAGGTTCTAGCCCGTTCCCCCTTGAGTCGACCCTTTGCAAACGCCTCACCTCGGCTTCACCGTTCCGAGGACAGCAGGCGATTCGTCCTGTCCTGTCTGTCTTTCCTGGGCCGGGCCCCTACAGGTCATCATCATCTCTCGTGCACCTCTGCAAACGAGACTACCCGCCGCTATATCGTCGTCTATTGACGCCCCCCCTCTAGAGAAGCGACCGGTGAGCTCAAGCCATGCATTCTGGGCCCCAGATTTTTTTTTTTTAAATGGATGCGATGCTGTCTACTACTAACTACTCTCCTCTCCGCCTCCGTTCCTGAACAGGCACGCCGTCACGTTCTACTGTAGTTGGCGCTCGCCTATATCGACCATTTGCATGTCCCGTTGCGCCCCCCCGCCAGCCCAACCCAGTCCTCGGTTCTCCATTCCGCCCTTCTTGATCGGTCAGTCTGTCTGCTGGATGGACCAGACGAGACCAGACCAACCCAACCCAGCCAGCCAGCCAGCCCTGTCATGGCTTCGAGGGCTCATGCGTCGTCTCGCTTCTGTCTCGCCCGTCATGGGCGAGTTTCCTTCTCTTACCGGCGGTGACATCGCCCCTGTCCCCCTGTGATAACTTTGCCTTCGTCCCCGTATAGCAATCCTCATTTCACTGTTGGTTCCAAACCTCGAACGCACCTATATACCCACCCGTCTACTTGCACTTGCACTTGCAGTACACACCCACTGATATGCGTCTTGCCCCATCTCGACAACTCCTCCTCCTCCTCTAGCTTCTATTACTCCCCTACCTACCTACCTACCTACGCACGAGGCGTTCCCAAGAACCGAAGCCAACTTGCATCGCGGGAGCTAACACGTCGTTCAATCGACCCACCGCCTCGCATCTTGGAGTGTGGGCGGCATTGTCGTCATATCCCTTTCCGCGTCCCTATCCCTGCTATATCCCATTTTCGCTCGCCCTCGGGTTCTCATGGGTGACTAGTACTTATCATTCTATTTATCATCACTCTCTTCCCCGGTCTCCTTCCTCTTGGGTCGTATTCGAATACTTGGCACAGGCAAAGGACAAGGGCTCTTCCAAGCGTTCGAGACCACCCCCCAACACCACCACTGCGGCCGCATCTCTCGACCAGAACCACCTCTTTTTTTTGTCTCATCCAGTGTTGCAAGCCTATCCTTGTCAGGCATGCACCGAAGACATAGTCCATCCTCGAATCTCCCCACGGCAGGCTGTTGAATCGGTCAAGGGCCCAAGCATCCCTTCCCCCAAGGCAACCCCATCTCTCTCTCTCGCAGTTGGCGTTTGAGTAGCCTCAGCCACTCCCCATTAATACCACTAATCACGCCCAAACCAATCTCTTCTTATATATCCTCTTTCCCCATGACTCGACCGTCGTACCAATGCACCGTTCGGGACGACGGCAGTCTGACCCCCTCGTCCCAGTACGTCACGCAAACCTGCAACCTTGTGCGCGACAATATCCCCCGTTCGGCCCGAGACTTCTTCTCTGTTGATTCCTCTACCGCTTCTTCCTCTGCTCCCAAATCCATGGCGGCTGCTCCGCCCGAGAGGTCAGTCCTCTCACTCCTCAACGGCATCAGCCCTCGCCTGTCAGTCCAGGAGCTGGAGGTTGTCCCCTCGGCTCGGCTCCAACGCCTGTACAATGTCAAGGTCACCGAGGGACCCAGCCTCTTGCTGGCCCTGCCTCCACCTACTGTCATGCGACTGCTGCGTTCGGAAAAGTCTTCTATCGGTTCTGAGGCGGCCGTGTTAAAGTGGCTTTCTGCTGTCGCCAGGGAAAAGAAGACAAGTCCGGCATCAGGCTCTAAGGAGACACTAGGCAGGACCACGGGGGACTCATCAAGCAGCGAACGGACGGCCAATTCTCTCTCGGGATATCTACCCATACTTGTCCGGCACGAATCAACAGGTGGCGGTCTGGCAGTCGAGTACAACCTCAGTCGACCATCACGGGGTGTAGCAGTGTCTTCCCTCTCAAAACCTCTAACTCACCGCGAACGGAGGATTGTGGACTTTCAAGTTGGTCAACTACTCCGTCGGATATCGACACAAGTCTCACCAACGAGGAGATTTGGCATCGCCGCCGATGTGCTGTCGGTCCCGCCTTCGGCCGTTCACAACCCAGCGAGACGCCTTGAGGGCGGGTTACACGAGTCGAGGGGTGCTGAATCCTGGAGGGTGGCATTTCACAACTTGATGGAGGCTATCCTGCGAGACGGGGAGGACTTGACCATCATGCTCAATTACAACACTATCCGACGGCACTTTTATCGTTTCGAACACCTCCTCGACGCAGTGACGGAACCAAGGCTGGTTGTCTTGGATGCTGGGGAGGATTCGAATACGCTGGTGATACGGCCGGGTGAGGGGGCCAACGGGAGTCAAGCAAAACTAATATCGGTACGGAAAACTTCAGGAAGTCCGGAGCAGGGAGAGAGGCGATCGGAAGACGATGGGCAAGTCGAATCGGATGATGAAGACGAAAGGGGGGAGTATACAATCAGCAAGGGGCAAGTTGAGGTGACGGGCTTACGACAATGGAGCAACTGCATATTTGGAGATCCCCTCATCGCCTCAGTATTCAGCAAACGACCACGGCCTTCGCAGGACTTTTGGCGTGGATTCGATAAACCTCTCCCGGGAGACGAAAGGGGGCCGACCCTCATCGAGGACACCCCCAACGCCCATATCCGCCTCCTACTATACGAGTGCTACCACGCCGTCGTCTCGCTCGTGGGCGAGTTCTACCGACCGCAAAACGACGGCGGGAAGCGCGAGCTGGCCGCGCGGAAACATCTGGGCGGCGTGTTGGCCCGGCTGGAGGAGCTGGACGATTCAGGGGGTCAGCGGCGCAGGCGCATGAGCGGCGAAATGTCGCCGGCCAAGAGGCCGCGGTCTGGCGAAGAGGAAGATGATAGTGATGACTAACGCTGGTTTCGTCTTGGGATATTGGAATGATTGAGGCGTTCGTGGTAGGATCTATGGGTTGGGAAATACATATACGACAGATTCCGGGTCATGATGCAGCGATTCCAGGTAGAACTCTTGGCCCGGGGCGGAGTGGCCAGTATAGAAGACTAAAACGTGTCAATTCACTTTTTAATATCTCATCCTCACGCCCTTCCTTTTCCCTTTGCTGTCCCATCTTTATCGGCATCTTGACCATTCTCATCATCTTCATCTCGCGGGAGCTGGAAGCCCATCATGCCCAGGAGATTGCCCGTCGGGCCAGCCATGCCCGCCTGGCTCTTGAAGCTCTCGAGCAGGTTCTTTGCCAGGTTGTAGTCGATGTCGACGTCCTCTTCGCTATCCTCATCCTCCTCTGCGACGTCTGGCAGGGGGGTCGATCGACTGCTCTCGCCAGCCTTCGGGCTCTTGTCCTTCAGCCGAGGGCGTTTCTCCGTAGCTGGGTCAAGCTTCAAGGCGCCGTGCTGGTTAAGCTCGGCCTCGAATTCGGTCGTGAGTTTTCGAATCTCTTCGTCTTCTCCCTCGTCGTCGCGAGAGCTCTTGGGTGCAGGCTTGGGAGATTCCTTCTTGGGCGATTCCTTCTTGCCTGGGGTTGGAGTTGTAGATGGCAAACCCATCATCTCCCTCATCATCCGGGAAAACTCCTCCTCATCAAAGCTGACCTCTTTATCCTCGGCATCGCTGTCTTCATCCGAGAACTCATCGACGTCGTCGTCGTCAAAGTCCATCTCGTCGAGTTCCGCACCTTCCACCCCCGCCGAGTCATCATTGAGGAATGCTTCGAAGCGTGAGACGATCTTGCGTAGGTCAGACTGCGTGTTCGCATCGCCAAAGCCCGATTTTTCACCTGTCTTGGCTGCTCCTCGCTTTCCGTCGAGCTCCTTTTCGAAATCTTCGTAGTTGATGTCCATCCAGGCTTCGCTGTCATCGCGAGTGGCGTCTCCCCAGGACTTGATGTCTTGATCTGTAGGAAGAACATCGTCACCGTCCTCTTCGAGGTCTTGGAGAACAATTGCCAGTTCTCTCACGACCCTGCTCTTGCTCTTTTCCGCCTTGGCAGCCAGCATTTCGAATCCACATGTGAGCTTCATGCCGATATCGAGCCTGGCTGTGATTTTGTCCGCCTCGCCTGAAGGGGCCTCCTTCTGGGCTTTTTGGATAATGTCTTGCCATGCCGGTGGCGCATCAAAGCGCTGGGAACGCAGTTGGGCGAAGAGCACTCTGCTAAATCGCACTGAGACTGTCATGAGATCCTGGGGCGGGAATACGGGTGGTTCAGTAGGTGAAATGACACGCTTGAGTGCAATGGGATCTCGGAGGTAAAAAGCCTCCACGGCAGGGGCCACGGACTTTGGAAGCGAGTGTAGAACGTATGCCAGCTTTCTGGGTATTGTGACGAGAGAGTGATGGATCGATTCGGTGATCTGCGCTGGGTACTTCTCCAGCCTGTAGAAAGCCTCGGCCTCGACGAATGCTGAGTGAACGAGAGCATCCGGTTTCGTCTTGAGAGCTTCGACCGCGTCAGGAAGCGTGAGGTTTCGGGGCTTGAGGTTTTCTTCATCCTTGACCGGGATGATCAGCAACTTTCCATCGTGAATCCATGTTCGGTTGTTGTCGATCTCCGGGTTGAGCCATCTGGGTAGCACATTGGCGGCTTCGACGAGGAGGAACTCGCCGTCTGTGTCAAAGACCCTGATCCAGAGTTTTGGGTGCGATTTGGTGAGTTCTCTTAGGATGTAGACAATGAGCCACTCGTCTTCAACAGCGTCACCGTAGTCTGTGATGCCGTGAAGATACACCAGTCCTAGCAGGCATTAGCTAGTCTATCCAGTGACTTCGGATGTGGCGCGGGCCCTTGCCTTTCTCATTCTTGAGGGTGAGGTTAAACTCATCCTTTTGCCAAATGTAATCCCCCGTGAGTGAGGTGGCGAGGTCTATGGCCGACTTTCTCAAAGCTTCGATCTGCGAGAGTTGTCTTCGAGCCTCTAGTTGAGGGTCCAACACGAAGAGGAGATACTCCACACAGTTTTCGGGAAGTTGATTATTGAGTCCTGCCTGATCTGCCTGTTCAGGGGCAGTCCCTCCCTCAAAGACCGCCGATTTCGAAGACATATCGAGTCAAACTTGAAATGTTAGGATTACGCCCACTTTAAGCTCTTGACTACAGGGTAAGGTATGCTTCTCGGGAGAGCTTGCTGCGTCACTCAGCTGCAACCAGCTAGTCCTAATTAGGAACAAAGAAAAGAAAGACCCCCCACCTTCACGACACGTCCAGGCTCAACGCGTAGAGTGTAACTTCTCTCCCCGGATTCTGGAAGGTACCTCCTTCTTTGCTCATTTACCTCTGGGAAGTTGACAACAACTCCCTCCATTAATAGTTAATCAAGGTCGCGCGTGCACACAGTCGATATTATTCCCATACAAACTTCTCCAACTAGAGATCAATCGAAATCATCAATCTCCTGGCGCCCCGGGAGTCGCAAGGCCGTGCGCATCGCATCGCATCGCAGCTATGGCACCCACCAAACGACCGCGGCCTGTTGCCGAACAGGATGAGGACCGGATTGTCGACGTCCGGCAGGCGCGCTCAAATCTCCGACCAGAGGAAGCCGTAAGATTTCATCCCACACATCTAGTACATCCATCTGACCAGGATTGTCGCACAGAGGAAGCGCGCACGAGTTTCCCTCGACGACCGAAGAACAGAACCGACGCCGCAGCTGGACGATGCATCGAGCTCCGAAAGCGACGAGGAAGAGATCCGAGGACTTCCAGACTCCCCACCACAGACCCAGTATGAACTCATGCGAGATGCTGGTTTCAGGCATCTGCAGCACACGGACTGGGATGATCAGCAGGCGACACAGAAGCTGGCAAAGCGAGGCAGGACACTCGGCAACAACATGGTATCCGAGAGCGGCATCATCGAGAGCATCACTTGTTACAACTTCATGTGCCACGAGAGACTGCACGTCGAGCTTGGACCGCTCATCAACTTCATCGTCGGCGAGAACGGTAGCGGGAAGAGTGCTGTCCTCACTGCCCTGACGCTGTGCCTCGGTGGCAAGGCCAGTGATACCAATCGAGGAGGCAGCCTCAAGTCATTCGTGAAGGAGGGCCGCGAACAAGGTAGCTTGGTTGTCAAGATCAAGAATGCAGGATCGGACGCCTACCAACCCGACATCTATGGCGAGAGCATCATTGTTGAGCGTCACTTCTCGAAAGCCGGTAGTAGTGGATTCAAGATCAAGAGCGCTGCCGGCCGAATCATCTCTACCAAGAAACAGGAAGTGGAGGAGATCTCCGAATGGTACGCATTACAGATCGGCAACCCCCTGACAGTCCTATCCCAGGACAACGCCCGACAGTTCCTCAATGCAGCATCTCCAGCCCAAAAATACAAGTATTTCGTCTCCGGCGTTCAGCTGGAACAGCTGGATAACGACTACAAGATGTCACAGGATACCCTCGACAAAACTCTGATTCTCAGAGAGGATCTGACTTCCAAGATTGACTATGTCAAGAAAGAGATGGAGGAGGCCGAGCGACTTGCCGAAACCGCTCGAAAGAACGAAAGCCTACGTGAGAAGGGACGACATTACAGAAACCAGATAGTCTGGTCTCAAGTTGTGGAGCAGGAGAGATTGCTTGAGGAGCGTGAAGCCGAGATCGTGAGACGAGATGAACAAATCGAAGAGGCGAAGAAGTACTGTGATGAGATGACTGCGGCCCTGGAAACGGTAGAGGAGAAACTCGAGAGAGTCAAGCAGGCTAAGGAGGTGCTTGAGCAAGACCGAGACACCTTTGAAGGACAAGTAGCTAGGGCTGAGGCTGCCTTCCAACAAGCCTCGAAGGACGAGTCCGAGTTGCTCCGAGAGGAGCGCGATGCTCATCAACGCCTCAAAACGGTCAACGAAGACATCAAGGCTGTCAACCGGAAGATAGTGGAGGAGGAACGTCGACTTGGCCAATCAACAGGGACTGCTCGTGCGCAGAAGGATTCCGAGCTTGCACACGAGACAAGTAAGGAGAAGCTTGTCAAGGAACACTTGGAGGAGGCTCACCAGAAGCTGCCTGACCTCCAGAACAAGCTCGTCGAAATCGAAAACGGCTTAAAGAAGCTGGCGCACACCAAGGATCTGAAACGAAAAGAGATTGTTTCAGCCGAGCAACAGGTCCGGGAACTTCAGACGACATCCGGCGGGCGGTATGGTGGCTACGATAGGGACATCACCAACCTCGTCAAAGCGATTGCGAACGACGGTGGCTTCGAGCAGAAGCCTATCGGGCCTATTGGTGCCCACATCCGATTGTCCAAGCCTGAATGGTCTGGCATTCTCGAGAGAACTCTGGGAGATGGCCTCAATGCATTTGTCGTCAGAAGCAAGCCCGACCAGACAAGACTCTCTGGTATGATGCGTCGGCTCGGAATCAGGAGGCAGCCACCAATCTGGATCGCATATGGAGGCAGAATCGACACAAGCAGTCAGGAGCCAGACCCTCAGTTTGATACCATCCTGAGAGTGCTCCAGTTTGAGGATGACATTATCAGATCGCAACTCATCATCAACAACCAGATCGAGAAGATTATTCTTGTCCGAGAGCGCGTCGAGGCCGAAAGGGTCATGGTTGATAATGCCCCCCCGCGCAATGTGGCTGCTTGTATCTGCTTCCACGACGGAAAAGGGAAGCGAGGATGGGGACTGAGAATGACGAACCGAAACGGTTCTATCGGCACAAGTCCAGTCCAGCCAAGTAACGCGCGTCCCAGGATGCAGTCGGACTCGGCTCGACAGATTGATCTGCAACAAGAGAATCTGAAGCAGCTGGGCTTGGAACTTGCCGAGATTGGCCGCGAGGATCGTCAGGCGCAACAGGCGGCTCAGCGATGTAAGAACGACCTCCAAACTCAACGGAGTGACATCCGGAAGCTCGAGAACGATCTCCGCTACACACAGGCTGCCATTGAGCGCATCTCCATGGAGCTTGACGCGTTTGAGGGTGTTGATGATCGACTGAACATCCTCCGTGCTGAGCTTGAAAAGAAAACCACGGAAAAGGATGAGATCGGAAACCAGTATGGCAACATGAGACTGGCAAGAGGTGATCTGAACGCGAAGAAAGAGAAGGCCAGATTGAAGCTTGAAGAGGAGAAGAATGAACAAGACGACTTCCAGAGCCGGGTCAACAAAGCGCAGGAAAAGATTAACGCGGCCGAGGGCATGAGGCGTGTAGCCGTTGCGAACAAGAATGATGCCTTTGAGCGAGTCGATATTGCAAAGAACGAGCGACGGCGTGCCGAGGAGAAGCGAGACCACAAGGCCGAAGAAGTTGCAGACTTTACTCGGCAGGCTTCCGGCATAGCAGCGCGTGTGCACATCCCCGACAATGAGACACACAGCAGCATCGAGATCAAGTATAAGAAGGTCCGCGAGCAGCTCAAGGAGCGCGAGAAACGTCTTGGAGCGACAGACGAGGAAATCTACGAGCGTGCTGCGGAAGCTCGCACCCGATATGAAGATGTCATGAGACAAACCCGGGACGTGGACGACACTGTTTCATCCCTCAAGCGAGCCATCGAACATCGACTCCATCTCTGGCGCCAGTTCCAGCGCCAGATTAGTGCTCGCATTCGCATCCAGTTCAACTATCTCCTCAGCGAGCGAGGCTTCCGTGGCAAGATTGACCTGGATCACCGGGCCCGCAAGGTCCTTATCCAGGTTGAACCCGACGAGACACGCAAGAGCTCTGCTGGAAGAAACACTAAAACTCTGTCCGGCGGCGAAAAGTCGTTTTCGTCCATCTGCATGCTTCTCTCGGTGTGGGAGGCCATTGGTTCCCCCATTCGCTGCCTGGATGAGTTTGACGTCTTCATGGATAACGTGAACCGTGCCATTAGCACAAACATGCTGGTAAGTGGACATGTGCAGAGAGAACGCATAGAGAAGACTTGGTAGCTAATCCGGTTGTCATCTAGGTGGACGCCGCTCGTCGCTCAGTCTCACGACAGTATATTCTCATCACGCCCAATGCCATTGAGGGCCGGGCGCGCTTGGACAAGGATGTCAAGATCATTCGGTATGCACTCTCTTTCTATAGATGAGACGTTTGCTAACAATACTCCTCCAATAGACTGACAGACCCTCGCCAACGAACACTTGACGAGTATTCATAGAGCATCTAACGAGGGGTGTTTTTGGGAGTTGGGGGTCATTACGAGGCGCTTAGAAGGGGCATTAAAAGGGACGGCTCAGGCAATGGGATGTTTATAGTGATACCAGACGCGGGTGGGATGGGTTGGACTTGATATTATAGTGGGCTCTTGTCAAGACGTCGATGTTTGCTGATGAATGCGGTTATACATGGCTCATACACTATCATACAGGCGATTTTACGGCTTTCTCTCTTTTTACACAACGGACCTGGGTTGATCCTAGACGCGGACTCCCTTGCTCCTTAGCACGTTGACGCCCGCGTTGAATGTGAAGCCAGCCCACTGGCCAAAGGACCCGACGAGGCTGCCAAGTGACTTGACCTCGCCTAGCCTTCGCTGGAGGAATTGTCTCGTCTCGATGAAGTCGGGGGATCGGTCGTTGGTCATGAACAGCTCGCTCGTGCTGTAAATCATGGAGAGGCTTGCACGCTTCGAGTACCATGAAGGGTCGACGGCCTTGTCGCCGGATAGGAACCAAATCTCGTCCGAGAGCTTGGCAAGCTCCTTGAGGGAGGCGGGGACGTAGCTTGGTTGAGCCATGATGGCCAGGGCCTGCGAGACAGTTGTGAGTATACATGCCATGTATAATTGCATGGTGTATATTTCCAGATCGACCTACTTCTTGCCAACGATCCAAGACCTCCTTGTTGCCCATGAGTCGCTCCCATGTCAAAGCTTCCACCCTCGTGGCGATTCCAGATTGGTCGTTGTCGGGGAAAAGCTCCTTGCTGCGAGCTGCCAGAGCCTCGCGCTGTGTAGAAAGGTGATATCGGATCAGGCCAAAGGCGCCGTCGGGGATGACACTGGCGCTGATGTCGAGATAGCCCGCATCTCGAGCGCCGAGCCCGAGGGTCTTTTGGGAGAAGCCATGCTCGGGGATGTGCTTGTACGCAGCAGAGAGAATGGCCTTTTCAGCATCGCCAAAAGTACCGGGAGGTGGCGGGTGGTCGTATGAGTGGAATGGTCGCTGGGCGAGGCGCTGAGGCAGTCTCGAGACGCGCAGGACTGAGGCCCTGGGGACGATTCGAGCGGAAGCCGACATTATAGCCAGAGTCAATTACGGACACGGATCAATGGCTCCGAGGGTGCAATGGCGGCGCGGCGCGGCGAGGGATCGGGCGAGGTTCGGCGAGGCTGTGGATCGTCCGTTTTGGAGATTCTGCGAGTTTGATGCTGCGATTGTCTTGATGCTGTTTTCTCCAATAGCAGCGTCGGAAGGCTCGGGGTGGGGCAAGGCCGTGGAGCTCGGGCCAGACCCGGTTCTGCGGTGCTTCCATTCTCGGGGTCCGCATTTGCTTCCCGGACTCCGTAGGTACCTGGCCAATGTACCCCTCCCACTTCAACCCGGCGGCCGATTCCAGGCACCGCATACAGTGCGCGTCCCGCTCCATCTAGCTTAGCTAGCCCATGGTCTGTTGAGCGATGGATGAAAAGCCCCTCTTGCTCAACATTTGCATGATCCAGGCCTGCTTGCTCCAGGAATCGCATGATGAGTCGAGGGCCCAGGAAACATCACACTAGCAGATAACTCCCCGAGGGCTGCTGACGTCCTCTCACTCAACAAGGCCCGTGGCCCACGAATTGCGCTCTAAAATCGACGGCGCCCGCAGGCGTCATGGTGATGGCGGGGTCCATGTTGGTGTCGTGCTTACGGCCAAGCTGTTGCCTTTCCATTCCCGCATCCCCAATGGTCGAGGAACCGTATGTACGGAGCCGGTTCTGTCTGGGTCTGGTCTGATATTCTTGTACGCGGAACACAATCGAGGCCCTCGTGTCCTCGGGCCGTGTCTTGCTGATATGCGAATGTGCATGTACCAGGGCCGTGGTCGATGAACCATGCCAGGTCCGTAACAGTCATGCCCACGGACCTGCAAAACTCTCTGACCTGCCCATCCTGCTCCTCCAGACGAAGGTCGCGGCATGACTATAAGTAGTTGCTCCACATCAACTGCTGCCAAAGGTCTGAGCGTCGTTTGACGCATCGTCCAGGATCCGCCGGCAACCTTGATGATCGGACTTGATTGAAGTCGGAGATGCAAAAATCACTGTGCTATCACCACAGTCGACAGAAATACTGACACAACCTGATTGCAAGAAACCTGACAAGCTGGGCTAGTGTTTATATCGCCTAGTCCTGGTGCGCAGTAATATCTGTAATTCTCAAGGTCTGGTGCCATTTGTTAGTGGGATTTCGCCGTGCCAAGACCCAAGATCGAGAACCTTGATTGTCAAACGATATCTCGAGTCCGGACATTGATCCGTAGCCCGGCCCAGTACGGAGCAGGCTTGGAAGCAGCGATTGTCCCCCCCAGCAGGACCAGTTTCTGGCGTGCTAGTTGCAGTACGTGCGTGGTACCTGGCAATTCCGGTACACTCTGTTCCGGTAATGGAGGTCGCATCGACGTGCATCCGTATTGTGAAGTGCCCCAGGCGCAGCCAGCAGAATTTGCCTTGCAAGGAGCAGCCTGTCTTGGAACCTGTCAATCCTCCCCCTCGACCTGCAGTGGCTTGAGCGTAGTCTATCTGCCCCTCAATATCAAATCTTGTACAGGAACATGTTGACAGGTTCTCATCCGCCATGCCATGTTTCCTACCTGCACCCCATCCATACCTGGCTTAGAGCCTGTGATGAGACATGGGAACCTGTTCCGTGATCCGTTAAAGAGGGGTTAGACATGACCAGGCGGCAGGCTATTGGTTGGCTTCTTCCGCAGTGTCGAGCGATGGCTGTCGTGTAACGGCGAGCTCTTTGTAACGGAATCAAGGTGAAGGGAACACAGGCCAATCATGGTTCTTGAATGGGAGCCCTTTCAGCTGTGCAGGCCGTGTCCGATTCGAGGCAAACGCAGACACAGTTTTGAAAGTGCCTGGTGGACTGTCCGGCCAGGCCCTTCCCTGGCCATGGCCTCTTCTCCCCTGCAGTGTTCCAGTGCGGGCTTGATGCCAGTGATACCGAGGAAGCATGGGACATGGGATACATGGGGGTGAGTGCCTGGCAGGGATCCACTAAGTTAGCTGCCACCGCGGTAAAGTCGGGTCGGGGAGATGGATGGTAGAGGCTGAGTGCCAAAGAGACGATCTTTACTTGGTAGTGTCGTCTGCAACGCGCCCGGTAAACGCATGGCCGGATTGACAATGCCATGCGAGCAGCTGGGCGATCCAAAAGTGCCGTCTTGTGTGTGTGAGTGAGTGTGTGTGCGTGTGTGTGTACACGGACCTGCCATGGGATGCAGAGTGTGGGTTGCAAAGGAAGCTTGCCAATGTATGAGGTGCGGGATGTGGATTCGAGCTGCAGATCCGGAGAGAATCAGAGTCGTCCAAGTTGAGGCGTCTCGACTCTTTGTTCCTGGCGCCTGTCAATGCTGATCCGCGTTGGGTTGTCACCGTTGCAGGATATGAGCCACTGCCACCGAGTTAAATCGCCGTCTGATAGCCATCTAAAGCAAAGGCTTGCTGGATGATGGAACTCAGATGCAGTGTCAACCACAGATACTCAACTCGATCAGTTCGATGGCTTTGACTCTGGTACGTAGCACAAACATGTGTGTGAACCCTGAGCAGATGCGGACAAGGGGGTTTGCCTGCACTAATATCTGCCCGCTTTGAGCGCCTTGCAGTCCTGGTCCACCGGGAAAGCCAAGGACCATTCCCTGGCTGGCGCAGTTGGTGTTGACGGTGTCCCGCGATCCAAGAGACAACCAACTGCCGTGTTCGTCCAGACGACATAGGCTTGTATTGCCTGAAGAAGATGCTGAAGTAGATGAACGGGTGCCAGTGGGAGAACATGTTCATCTCAAAGGGATATGCCCCGAGAAGGCAATAGAGGCCTTCCTTGGCTGAGGGAAGTGAGCTGTTGCCCATCGAGCTTATTGTGTAAGCATCAGAGGACTGTTTAGTTGCCAGCCTCGCCTCACCGTGAAAGCGGGCTTGCTTGGAATCATCACGGCTGGTCCATGTCATTTGAGGTCGAGCCCGAGCGAAGAATTGTGCAGAGTGATATTCAATGGATGGATGATGGGGATACGAAAGCAGGGCTGTTGGATGAGACTCAAGAGGAAGCCAGCAGCCCTAGTGCAAGGCAAGTAACCAGGGTATGTGCCTTCCTTGCTGTCGAGTGGAAGTCACAGTCCGATGGGACTCAGCCTGAGGCCCAAACTTTGTTGTAGCGGGACTGTCAACCTTGATATTGGATACTAGAGTGAGATCTGCCAGTAAGAGCACATGGTAATGAGGTTGCTGCGTTGATGTCCACAGGCTCACGATCCAATACCGGCCGTGGTGGTACATCCGAGATACATGGATACCTCCTGCTCTCTGATATGAGTGTCTGAGTGCTAATAATGTCCGGTTATCATGCTCATGCCCGGTAAGCTCACAGTGGATCCCATCGCGTCCTTCCCCCTGGCTCCATCCCTGCACCGCCTTCCCATTCGCCGCCTGGTTTCTTCCCATCTCATCAACGCGTTCTTTTCTTTTTTACGACTGCAGAGCAGACAGAGCCTGGGAAGTCAGCACCAAGCACACGGCCAGAGCCACGTTCGCCATCCCTCCACCGTCCTCGCCGTCCGTCTTACCGTTCCTCTCCCATCCCATCCATCCATCCATCGCTCGCTCCAGCTGTCTGGATCTCGCCGACCCCCAAAAGGACACTGTACCAACGCCCCAGAGGTTGCGGGAGCCCGACAAAAAAAATCAACCCCATACCATCCATCCATCCCATCCCCAGCGAGCGACCCGCGTGTTGCACGCCCAGCCCAGGTTTTTCAGCCAGCCAGCCAGCCTGGTCCCAAGCAAGCCCACGCGTGTGCCGTGAATCACTCGGTGCTGCAGGTTGCTGCTTGCGTTTTATGCTGCTGCCAGCCTTTGGTTGACCGTGGACCCGTGGCTTGTTTTTGGTCTCGCCCGAGTTTTCTGCTGCCCCCATAGCTACCTAACCTGACCTGCCCGCCCGTCCCTCGCTGTCCTTACCACGACGTGGACACTGTCGACCCTCCGTCTCCGCTTACCTCCGCCGCAACCTACCTCTCTCAGAACCGGTCGCGCCCGTCGTTCGTCACCCGAACTCGCACCCGTCACTCACCCATAACGCGACAAGGAGACCACCCACCCCCAACCAAGTAAGAGGTTTCTGTCCTGTACGTCCGGACGTATACACACACACGCACGCACGCAATAGAACACACAGTCACAATGGGTATGTTCGTTGGCTTTTTTCTTGATCCCCCCCCTTCTGCCTGCCTTGTCTGCCTTTCCATCCATCCATCCCGGCTCGCGACGCTGCTGCCACAAACGCGCGTCTGTCTGCGCCTGTCTAGCAACGTGTGTCGTCGTCGACGGCTTGATGCGCATCTGCACTTCTCTTCGGCCATGGCCTCTTGAGGCTGGGCGGCTTGAGCCTGCTGCGGTCGCCTTGCCTCAGCCTATCTCCCGAGCCTGAATTGAGCCCAATTCACCCCATGCCTGAGCTTCCTTACTCCCAAGCCTGAACACGACAGAGCTTACGCCTGACTTCGGGCCTGGCTGGTTGCTGCTGTGCTGTGTCTGTCTTGCTGCTTGCTGTATCTGCTGCGCCTGCACCCGCACTCCTCGGAGTGTCTTCATCAATCAATGTGATACCACCTCTTGCTTGATGCAGCCTCGGAGCGTCCCCATTCCACTCCGACAAGCTCTTCGTGCCGCCTCTTCTTTTTCGCGTCGCCTTTCCTCATCCACTGCATTATCAAACCCCCCTTACGTGCATCACTCCGCCAAGGTCCACACCACGCTGCCACCACCCCTCCACTACAGCCCGAGTGCTCTGCCTTCTTCGACCAAGCTACCCTCACTCCCTGTTATTTCAATCACTCTTTCCTCTTCCTCGCCCTTTTCGCCGTTTGCGCGTCTTTCACAGAGGTTTTATCCTTTCTTCGGTTTCTTCAATTCTAACGCTCACCTTTCAACAGCTGACACAGGAGATACCTACCGGCCCGTGAGTAAATCTACTATTCCTTAAGCTTCCCTTCCGCTACCTTATCTTCCCGCTCTGCACCTGTCTCTTCCCGCTGGAGCTGCGCGCAAACGCTGCCTTCCCGTTGCCGAGCAAGTGCGGTCCCCCGCGCCATTGCCCTGCCTCTCGCCGCTGCTTCTGGTCTGGGGCTTCCTGGGCTGGGCTCCCCGCTTCGCACGGGAACCCAGATCGCTGCCCTCGATATCTGAGGCAAGCTCTTGGTAGGCTCCGCTCATCCGAGATCGGCCTTCGCGCGACGCGCTTCTCTTTCTTGTGCTGTCATTATTGCGTGCGCAAATCATCTCGTCTGCCAGAGTCTTGCTGCCGCTGTTGTTCTTCCCCCCCCCCCGCGTTCGCAGACGGTGATTCACAGACGTTTTGCGCCTGCAGCCTTGTTTTACCCGAGACAGCTATACCCCTCTTCTTTCAATGCTCCAATACGGCCAACCTGCCTCAACGCAATCCAGCTTTGGCATGGAATCGCCTCATTTTGTCCCTGCCCCTACTGACACTCATCAGCGCGAGAGGTCACGATCTCCTCGCAGACGTTCCAGAAGCCCCGAACGGACACATCGACGCCGCTCCTACTCCCCCCGCAGCCGATCAGCCAGCCGGGACGATTATCGACGAAACCGTGATCGCTCGCCCATGACTAGCACAGGCGCCCCAGGCGGAGGACCAAGTGCAGGATACAGCGGACAGGCTCCCCATCGATCATACGAGGAACGAGCCGCAGCTCGAGAACAAATGATGAACAACATTCGCGAATCCTCCCAGCAGGACCGCCGAGTCTACGTCGGCAACCTTTCGTACGATGTCAAGTGGCACCATCTGAAGGACTTCATGAGACAGGGTGAGGCTTTCAATGCCGCGGATCGCCGGTGGAAAACGTGGGACTGACGAGATGGTCATCTAGCTGGAGAGGTACTCTTTGCCGACGTGCTATTGCTTCCAAACGGAATGTCGAAGGTGGGCTTCATCGCGTAGTCTTTTTTGGTTGGCTTTCCTTTGTGGTTCTTTCCCTCTTAGCCTTTGTGGATGGTTGGGTTGACGGGTTGGGACGCTGTCCTGGGTTGATTGTAGGGATGCGGGTAAGTCTCATTGTCCCCCCGGCGGCTCCGGGCTGTGCTAACACTTGACAGAATTGTGGAATATGCTACACGGGAGCAAGCCCAACAGGCTGTTGCCCAACTGAGCAACCAGAACCTCATGGGTCGCCTAGTCTACGTGCGTGAAGTAAGTGGCGACATTCTTCATGCGGAGATGATGTGAAGCTGACATGGAGATTCAAGGACCGTGAGGCTGAGCCTCGGTTTATCGGAGCAACCAGCGGCAACCGCGGCGGCTTCGGCGGTGGCATGCCTGGCGGATTCAACCCCGGATACGGCGGCGGCGGCGGCGGCGGTGGTGCGCCTGGCGGCGGTGGTCGTCAGATCTACGTGGCCAACGTTTGTTACTCCCCAATTCTAGCGCGGCTCGTGAATAATTGTTGACTCCATTTAGCTCCCCTTCAATGTAGGCTGGCAAGATCTCAAGGACCTCTTCCGACAAGCTGGTATGTATCCCGTTGCCTCCACTTTTGAGTCCATTGCGTGCTGGGCTCGTCGTCTAACCTTTTCCTAGCCCGAAATGGCGCCGTGATTCGCGCCGACGTCCATATTGGACCTGACGGCCGTCCCAAGGGATCTGGCATTGTTGTTTTCGAAAGCCCCGACGATGCCCGCAACGCCATCCAGCAGTTCAACGGCTACGACTGGCAGGGCCGAGTCCTTGAGGTTCGCGAGGACCGATATGCCGGCAGCGGTCCCGGCATGGGCTTCGGCGGCCGTGGCGGCTATGGCGGAATGCGCGGTGGATTCGGCGGAGGCTTTGGTGGTCGTGGAGGATTTGGCGGCGGCCGTGGAGGCTTCGGCGGCGGCTTCGGTGGCCGAGGTGGCTTCGGCGGCGCAGGTGGTCCAGGTGGTCCCGGCGGTCCAGGCGGTCCAGGCGGCTTTGAGCCCCCAGCCAGCTCCGTCCCTCCTAACCCCTTCACTGACTTCGCTACTACTGGCACTGATCGCAGTGAGACCATCTATGTCCGCAACGTAAGGCTGCCATCTGATCATCATCTGGTTTGGTCACGTCGCTAACTTGGCATAGCTACCCTGGTCGACCAGCAACGACGATTTGGTTGAACTCTTCACCACCATCGGCAAGGTGGAGCAGGCCGAGATCCAGTATGAACCCAGTGGTCGTTCCCGCGGCACTGGTGTCGTCCGTTTCGACACGGCCGAGACAGCCGAGACAGCCATCGCCAAGTTCCAGGGCTACCAGTATGGTGGCCGTCCCCTGAACCTCAGCTTCGTCAAGTACCTGAACCAGGGCGGTAACGATGTCATGGACACTGACCCGCATGGCGGCTTGACCCAGGATCAGATCATGTAAGAGGTCGGTGGTGCATGTCCACCGGAATTGAGCGCCGGGCGACTATGGCGCTCCCAAGCGATGACGGTTGAACTTTTCTTTTCCGGCAGAGGTGACAATCGTCTTCCTTTGCTTCGTTGCTTCTCTACTGGAATCGTTCTTTCTTTTGGTCCCATTTCTTTTTTCACACTGGCAACAAAAGTTGGAGGTTCTCGACGCCAGGGTCTTTGCGTACGGATACGCGATCGAACTCTACCTCGAGGATGGATCGACGCTTTTAATATGTTGAGGGACAACTGGCGAGGAGGTTTAAGGGATTCACTCACTGAACAGCACGACCGATTTGACCCCTCGACACGTTGACGACGGCGCCAGCGGCATCCAGGAAGCAGGGGTTGTTCTGTTCATTGAGTGAATCGAAGGGGCGACACCTCGGGGCGGAGCCCTCACAGATGGTCCTACCCTACCTAGAATGTAACTCGAGTAACTATCTGATGGTATTCAAGAATGATGGCAGGTGGTTTTGGTGAAAGGGGAGAGCGTAGGATATGTGCGGACGTGCGTAGCATCTCGGGGCGCATGGCAGTTTGTCGGGCCGGGTGAGCGATTCTAGTGAAGGTTGTGCATGTCCATCATGACTGGACGATGATTGCCGGCGTTGAGGAGTAATCTGGCCTTGTCTTTGTGCACTATAAGTAACGAGGACGAGGAGGGCGACTGGTGAAGGTCATGGCCTCGGCGTTGATAGTAATGACGACGGTGAACATTTTATCTTTTAAATGAGAGATTGATGCTCCAGGTAGTGTGTACCATGAAGTGCTTTGAGGCCATGTGCAGGAAGGTAGATGCATCCAGGTCCTTTCATGATGCGCCGTCTGTGGGCTTGCGTAAGTGCGCCTCTCTGCCGCTGATGATGTGAAGGGTGATGATTCCTGATCATATCAGGATAGGATGAGGATGCCATGGAAGCTTACTTGTTCTTAGAACTGAGCCCAATTCCGCCGACTGGCTGGCAAACACACGCCAGTGAAAGCTGATATCTTGATGACATGGTTATTGGAACTGCACCTTTGAGATGAGGTGGTTACTCGTTGGGTATCAACCCAGAGAGAACTCCAACCATCAGACAGGGCACCCTGGGAACGGGGGTATCGAGATCGACAAGTGAATCAGCCAAGATAGGCGGAGAGGAACATGACCACTCAAGCAGAGAGCTCTGACAGAGGCCGAAGAGATTCGGAGGAGAGCCCAAGCTCAACGACCAAGTGGTAATGAGTGTTTGTTTCGCGCGGCATCTCTGTCTGGCATCTCTACCGTGGAAGAGCCCCTCCAGTACCAAGCCGGATGCAAGAGTTGCCGTCCCCCCTCATGGCCGTCGATCGACATCTGCCAAGAACGATGGCTTGCCCGATTTCATTCCTTGACTTGGACGACCAGACAAACCCGCCGACTAATAAGGTAATCCCACACGTCCTTGTTTGGCAGCGGGCCACGCGGCACCGTCCCCAGGTAGGGGGAAACGTCCAATGGCGAACTGCCGTGGTCTCGATCAAGACCTAATTAAGCTTCGAAATAAGCTTGTCTGAGGTGGCTGTCCCGCCTCGGGACCTCGCGCATCCGCATCGTCCCCCTACCGACGCCAAGACAAGATCGGCTTGCAATGTTTTAGTGCTTCGTACCAAGAGCCAGTCTTGCGGAAGTATGCGCCGCCGTGCAAGGGCGTTGGCTGGGCTGACGGAGGTGGTTGATGCCAAGGTTAGCCTTGCCTTGTCCTACATCGGGAGCCGTGTCCTTCTCAGCATCAACATTCTTCTTCTTCCGTAGCAGCAGCCTTGGGGGGGATGGAAGCAGGATCCTCGGGATATGGACGCTAGCGGTGGCTGTGGTCATCTGTTAGCTCCAATACCAAGCCGCTTGGGAAAGTCAGGGAGGTGCCCGTGATGGTGTTTTTGGTCAGTGTCTCTTCTGCAAAGGGGCGGTATAACATGCTGTTTCCGACGATAGGATGAATGTCTGGGTGAGAGAGATGATGGTAGCGCGGCTCGTGTAGGTGGATTATCGGTCTTGGCGTGCTTGCAGTTCGGGATCTCCTCCTCTGGCTCTGTATGGTTGCTGCTAGTTGGAGATGTGGATTGAAGGCTTGCTTTTGGTGTTCAGCATAGTCCTGGACTAAGATTACGATGACGTCTATTGAACGTTTGCTTTGATGCCGTTCGTATGCTTCAAAGGCGTTCTGAGTGTCTATATAAGACGTGTGAACTGACCTGGATTGCTCTCTCATCCTCATCAAGCACCAGCTCTCAAACCAAGATCACTGCAATAACATAACCTCCTACTCATCCTTCCACTCAAGCCAATTACTCCTCCAAGACAAGATGAAGTTCTCCCTACTCACCGTCGCCCTCGCCACTCTGGCAACCGCCTCGCCCATGCCGGAGAACGAGCAGCACGAGAAGCGAATCCTCGGCCTCTTCAAGCCCAAGCCCGCTGTCCCGTTCACCTTCACCTCGACCTGGGAGGTCAAGGCCACCCCTGGAGAGGTCGTCGACAGCGAGAACAAGTTCACCGGCGGCCTGGCCAACAGCTGGGGCCTCTTCAAGTTCGGCATCAACTCGCAGGAGGACATCATCTGCTACAACATCACCCTCTATGGATTCCGTGGAGAGTACCAGTCTCCCGCCAACACTGCCACCCACATCCACGAGGCCGCCAGGGGCAAGGCAGGCCCTCCTCGGTAAGTCTATTCGGCAGTCTCACGGATAATTGGGAGAAACTAATGGTGTCTGTTCTAGCATTGCCTTCCCCAACCCTGTCGGCGACGGCAGCTGCCGCACCTCGATCGGCTGCCTCCAGGGTCCCTTCCGTACGGGTGTCATCCAGAACGGCAAGGACACCGGCGAGGGATTCACCCTCAAGCAGATTGAGAAGAACCCTGCCATGTTCTTTGCCGACACGCACTCCAGCCTTGCTATTCCTGGAGCTTTCCGAGGACAGCTCAACACTGGCCGCCGCTCCTAGAGCTCTGCTCTGTAATAGTACGCGATTCTAATT
The DNA here is from genome assembly GCA_011320165.1 of Fusarium protoensiforme. NCBI lineage: Eukaryota > Fungi > Ascomycota > Sordariomycetes > Hypocreales > Nectriaceae > Fusarium > Fusarium protoensiforme. Next base: position 21,163 of record JAANQP010000817.1, read on the forward strand.
TCTAATGAGGGAATGGGGTCACATACATCTTGTTGATGTGCTGCCGCAGCCTTTACATGTTACATTATCTTAATCAACTTCATCGTTACGCCTGTGTCCTCCTTTGGAATGCTCAATCAAACGTAGTCGTGAACATCCGTTGAGTGGCGGTAACTAGAGATCGATATGAGGGTTGTTCTTCACTAAGGGCTTTGGCTTGATGATTGAAAAACAAGGGACATGGCTGGGAGTTTTGTTTCTTGTAGTGAAAAGGGCAAGCAATCTTGGTAGAACATCCTTTGGTGCAATAATGGACTACACCTCGGCATGACTGCTCCGTGATCCATCTCTGGGAAAGCCTTCTGTGTCTGAATGGTATTTCCATGCCTCTGGAGGGCTGCTCTCACCTTCCAGTAGGTTAATTCACTCACGCATTATGGAGGACTGTATATGAAGTGATTTGGTGATTGACTGGATATCGCACATGATTTCATTAGTCCATGGCATAGCATTTAACCCTTCTCCTCTTGGTCCGATGATTTCCCCTTTCAAAAACCTCAAGTTTAGGCCGCAGCCTTCTTCTTCTTTGCCTTTGCCTTCTTCTTGCTCCGGTCCCTGGGCTTCAGGGCCGTCATGCCCGCCTTGCACACATCCGCGTACCGCACGTAAAAGGCCTCCAGGTCCTCAGGATTCACGACAGTAGTGAGCTTGACCTTCTTGGCGCGCTCCTTCTTCCCCTTGGCGTTGGTTGCCCGGATGATGATAGGGAGAGGCTTGCCGGGGTGCAGGTCTGGTGAAGGCTCCTCCTCCGAGGCAGCGGGGATGTCTTGACCGTAGGTCACTGGCCAAGGTTCAGCAGGCATCTCTGGGGCTCGTCTACTTGGGGGAGTCACTTACGGCGTTTCTGGCTCAGGAAGACGGTGCCATGATCACTTCCCTTGCGGTGATCAAAAAGCTCAGCCAACTTGGCGAAGAACTGTAATGTGTCGTCAGAACCAAGTCCTCCTTGGTGCACTGCGCAGCCAGCCTGAGCTAGTCTGCGACTCTGGGGAAGAAAACCATACCTCATCATGGCTAATGCGAGGTTCGGCCATGGTGAAGAGAAGTTAGGCCGTGACCAACAAATGATAGTGAAGGGTGAATGTTGAAGGACGATGATGAGTTTCGGGCTTGTGCCCCACCATACGCTCTGTGGACAGAAGGTATGTGTTGTGCACTGTGTCAAAGAGAAGGAACATGGCAAATATGCACCGCTGTCGCCACCAAACGTGGTATTCAAGGCCCACTAATTCCCTCCCCTCGGTACCACTTCGGTAAAAGCTATGCTTTTCATGCTTTACAAGTTAATATGGCGGTTGCAAACCTCATTACTACCTATGTTGTCGTATTGTTGAAACTTGGGGATAGGCTTAAGATGTGTTGCCGCTGTGTTATTTCCCTTGGTCTGTTCTGAAGACCCCGATGATCATGGAGCTTCTTGACCAAGCACCTTTGGGGAAAGAACTCGGGAACCTAGTCGAGTGGGTGAAGGGCAAAACGAGGCACCAGTACAAACTTGATATTAACCATCTTTCCCTTAGGGTAGGTCTCAAGCTATAATGTAAATAAAATGTTTGAGAAGAGTGAGACTTGCTATGCTCTTTGGTCTCTTTTTTTCCTTCATCCGCGTGCCCGTATGTGCACTCAAGGTGGTCCTGCGTCTCGCGCCCCACCTAATGCATTGAGTGGGGTCACTTCCTTCCTTGCTCAGCTCTCCGCTGGTGCTTCGCAACTTTATTTTTTTTCCCAGAGAAAACGCTGCAGCATCATCATGACTACTTTCTGCGTACTCCTACCTTCCTTCTCTCACTATTATCATACATAATTTCTCTCTCCTCCTCCTTATATTGACTCATAATCATCGCCGCAGTTTCCTAGTCCTCCTCATTTTTCTTTTGGCATCATCATAACAACGTAACTTCCTCATCCTCACTGTCGTCTTTACCTAGGCTCATCACCTCGCCGTCGCTAGAACCCATCATGGAGCGCCTTTCAAAGTCCGCCCGTGAGCGGCTCGCCCAGGATGACGCGGAAATCAAGATGTATGAGCGAAAACTGGGCATCAAGGGGCGCAAGTCTCGCAAGGACGATGACGGTCTTGGCGAGTTGTTGGGCGAGGAGGGCATGGACATGGACATGCAGAGTGACGAAGATTCAAAACGGAAGAGGAGCGAGTACGATGCGTGGCTGGCATCAAAGAGAAGGAAGACAGCACATAAGTCTGAGCCTGGTAAGTCCAAGTCGCAAAATGAGAACTACGAGGACGCTGACGGTGACATGGAAGCAGCCTCCATGGATGACGATCTCGACCTGATGGATGAAGACGACGAAGATGGCGAAGACGACGAGGACGATGAGAGCGACGAGGACGCAGATGGTGCGGGTCTTGACGACGAATCCTTCGGGGGCTTCAGTGATAATGAAAGCGATGAAACCCCAGCTCAACCACGCCAACGCGAAAACCCCTACGTCGCACCCACGACTGGAGTCACAGTCGCAAAATACGTCCCCCCCTCGCTTCGTAGGGCTGCGGGCTCCGAAGAAGAAAACAGAAGCCGACTACGAAAACAGGTTCAAGGTTTGGTCAATCGACTGACAGACGACAATATTCTCTCCATTGTGCAGTCTGTAGAGGATCTGTACCAAAAGAACGCCCGCGGTGACGTGACCGACATCATTACCGATGTTGTCATGACGCAAATCTGTAATCCACAGAGCTTGACAGATCAGTTCTTGGTTACCACGGGTGGATTCTTGGCCGCTGTTTATCGCATCATTGGATCGAGCTTTGGTGGGCATCTGATACGTCGGATCGTGGTGGACTTTGACGCCCATTACGAGCAGGCCAGCAAGGACGTCAGCCCCGAATCACCGATTCAAAAGGAACCTTCGAATATCCTATCCCTCCTCGCCCAGCTCTACTTCTTTGAGGTAGTCAGCTGCAAGATCATGTTTGACTACATGGAGAGGCTTTTGGACAACCTCACAGAAATCAACGTTGAGTTGCTTCTGCGCATTTGCCGTATGGCAGGACAGCTTCTGAGGCGAGACGATCCGCAAGCGCTTAAACACGTTTCCGGCGTCCTCAACCAGTCTATCTCCAAGTCGGGCTACGACAACGTGTCTGTTCGCACAAAGATCATGGTCGACACCATCGCTGACCTCAACAAACACAAAAAGAAGGCCCGAGGCCTGGACTCCTCTGTCGTCTCGGAACGTGTCCAGCGTGTAAAGAAACGGTTGGGTGAGCTCAAGTCTCAATCGCGAAGGCTAGACGGCCTTGCACCCATGGGCATGGGTCTGGTAGATATCGAGGGGGCAGATACAAGGGGCGAATGGTGGCTGGTTGGAGCCAGTGTTCCTGAAACCCTCCTCGACAAGAGTCGGAAGGGATCTGCTGCAGCCGCAGTAGATGCTGACTATGAATCGAGTGATTCCGAGGACATGGATATTGTCCTCCCAGATTTTCCCAAAAAGGCTCGGGAACAGGGTCTCAGGGGCAACGCACAGATTGCCATCTTCACAGCTCTCATGTCGGCATCAAACTATGAGCATGGCTACAAGCAGTTCGTCAACCTCCGACTAAAGAAGAACGATCAACTAGAGATTGCCAAGGTGCTAGTGCAATGCGTCGGCAGCGAGATGGAGTACAACCCTTACTATGCACTTGTGGGAAGGCAAGCATGTTCCAGCAACAACCGAATTAGATTCGCGATCCAGGACCGGCTTTGGAAGATATTTAGAAGCCTCGGTGAGTCCCTTTTCGGAGAGGGTGCAGAAGAAGACGAGACGGCGGATGGCGAGCGAATGAAGGACGAGAGACGCCTTGGCAACATCGCGAATTTCTACGCGTCCCTTGTTGATGATGGAGTGTTGAGCATTGCTATCCTCAAACCAGTGGAGCTGCCCGAGGCCAACCACTGGACCTCAGTGTTTGTGCAATTATTCATGATTGCGCTCCTCAAGGCATGTCGAAGTCGAGGCAACAGTGCCAAGGAGGATGCCAAGGTGGAGAAGATCTTTGGCGGTGCTCGAGAGCTGCCGGGCTTAGCAGCCGGAATCCATTGGATGCTACGGAAGAAGGTCCGGAAGACCAAGTTGGCCAGCGCCAAGGAGTTGAAGAAGCTGGAGGGCGTTCGGGAGAAGGCGCAGATTATTGTGCAAGCTGTAACAGTAGAGGGATGATTTCTCGAGTAACCAAGACCATTGTCTTGATAACAACGGATAGACATGATATTATGGCCTCGATATCGGACTGGTTGTCCAATTGCGATAAGGACGTTTCGCTACTCGGCAGAGCCCCCGGCATCAAGCGGCTCCATCCTCCGTAAACCGTCTATCGACGACGGCGGTGACGTCGATATCCCGAGGGCAATCAAACTCCGAAACCGGGTAGTAACGGGATACGCCGGGTTGTCGGTGATCGGAGGTTGTCCTTCCATGACGGCGGACCAGTCGTTGGGGGGGCATTTCGGGGTTCGTTGGGACGAAATGCCCGAAATCCCAGGCATTGATTAGCCGACTTGATAACTCCAGAGTTTGAAGGTGCACGGGACGTGCTGAGACGCTACAATCAGCAATGGACGGCCTCTCGGCCGGAGATGCATGTCCAGGGGGCGGTGTTTTTTTTTTACAGAGCACGCGCAGCAGGTGAAGGGCGCTGTAAGTGGCCCCCTCACCGAGAAGCCAGCCAGTAAAGTGTACGTACCTGGCCACCCTCTCGGCTGGTCTGGGAAAAAAATTACCTGATGGGCGGGCTTCCCTTTGCCGAAGCTCCCTGTGCCTGTGCGCCCGGCCGCCAAACTTGGACAGCGGGCGAGCTTTGTTGCGGCAACGATCCTCTCCCTCAACCTCAACTTCGCCCTCGCCTCTCGTCGACTTTTTCCTCTTCCTCCACAACCTATCCCCATTGTCTCTCCACACAACCTCCTCCAAGATGCTCTCCAGTCGCTTAATATCACGAGCCGTTGCTCGTCCTGCCTTCCAAAAGTCTACGTGAGTTTGCAGCATCTTCTGGTGTCTTGGTAGAAGCTCCTAAAAACTGGCTTCTGTTGGGTCACCGACGAGGGAAAAAATGGCTCGTTGACTAACACTCGCTCTTCTTGCCTGACAGCCTCCCCGCCGTCGTCTCCTCGTCCTCACTGTCGCGATGGAGCCGTGGATATGCCTCTGCATCTGGTGTGTTACCTCCGAGCCCGTCGGAGCTGGATCCGAACAGCTGTCGCTGACTGGAATTTCGCAGAGGAGAAGGATCTCGTCATCATCGGTGGCGGCGTGGCCGGCTACGTCGCTGCTATCAAGGCTGGCCAGGAGGGCATGAAGGTCGGTCGATTATCTTAGACCCGAGCTACCAGCTCGGTACTCGGGCGAATGGGCAAGCGAACGGAACGGAATGGGCTGACCAGATCTCTTCCCCTGGTGTAGGTGACATGCATTGAGAAGCGCGGCACCCTTGGCGGCACCTGCTTGAACGTCGGCTGCATCCCCTCAAAATCGCTCCTCAACAACTCGCACCTCTACCACCAGATCCTCCACGACACCAAGAACCGCGGTATCGAGGTCGGTGATGTCAAGCTCAACCTGACCAACTTCATGAAGGCCAAGGAGACTTCGGTCTCTAGCCTGACCAAGGGTATCGAGTTCCTCTTCAAGAAGAACGGCGTCGAGTACATCAAGGGCACCGGCTCTTTCGTCAGCGAGAACGAGATCAAGGTCGACCTCAACGAGGGCGGCGAGACCAGCGTTCGCGGCAAGAACATCCTCATCGCTACTGGTTCCGAGGCCACACCCTTCCCCGGTCTCGAGATTGACGAGAAGCGCGTCATCACCAGCACCGGTGCCATTGCCCTCGAGGAGATCCCCAAGACCATGACCGTCATTGGTGGTGGTATCATTGGTCTTGAGATGGCCTCCGTCTGGTCGCGACTTGGCACCAAGGTCACCATTGTCGAGTTCCTCGGCCAGATCGGTGGCCCCGGCATGGACAATGAGATCGCCAAGGCCGCCCAGAAGCTTCTCAAGAAGCAGGGCATGGAGTTCAAGCTCAACACCAAGGTCGTTAGCGGTGACAAGTCTGGTGAGCTGGTGAAGCTCGAGATCGATGCCGCCAAGGGTGGCAAGCCCGAGAGCGTACGTACTACCGATGTCTCTAAAATAGGTCTGATACTAACTAGGCTGCAGATCGAGTCCGATGTCGTCCTCGTCGCCATCGGCCGACGACCTTACGTTGGCGGCCTCGGCCTCGAGAACATTGGCCTCGACACCGATGAGCGCGGCCGTGTCATCATCGACTCCGAGTACCGAACCAAGATCCCCCACATCCGATGTGTTGGTGATGTCACCTTCGGCCCCATGCTCGCCCACAAGGCCGAGGAGGAGGCTGTTGCTGTCGTCGAGTACATCAAGAAGGGCTATGGCCACGTCAACTACGGTGCCATCCCCTCGGTCATGTACACCCACCCCGAGGTTGCCTGGGTTGGCCAGAGCGAGCAGGACCTTAAGAGCCAGAACATCCCCTACCGAGTCGGCACCTTCCCCTTCGCCGCCAACTCCCGAGCCAAGACCAACCTCGACACTGACGGTCTGGTCAAGATGCTTGCCGACCCCGAGACTGACCGTCTCCTCGGTGTTCACATCATCGGCCCCAACGCCGGTGAGATGATTGCTGAGGGTACCCTGGCCCTGGAGTACGGTGCGTCCACTGAGGACATTGCCCGAACCTGCCACGCCCACCCCACGCTCGCCGAGGCTTTCAAGGAGGCCGCCATGAACACTCACTCCCAGGCTATCCACTTCTAAGCTCTGGCATGATGGATGGGGGTTGGTCGTATAGGTAGCTGACTGCCAATGGCAGCATCAGCAGGTCTCCTTCGCGTCCCTTGCGGCGGGAGACGGACACTCTTGAAATGCATAGACAGCATAGGGCGTCTGTAGTCGCCGATAGCATGAACAAAAAAAATAACAAAGGGTCAAAGAGGGGTCCTCAACGGGACTGTGAGCGGTATAGAGCCGAGGCGTCTCGGACTCTGGGTTGTGTAAACTAGTAATATTTTCGCTTTATCTAAGCATGATGAATGGAAACCACGAGACAAAACCTGTGGGCTGTGTTTAGAGAACTTGTCCAGTGATACAACTGAAAGTTGGAAAATGTCATGTGAAGAGAGCAAACTTTCACTCCTAATGTCTCCGATAGGCAATCAGGGGTTGTCGTGCTGATGAAACTGATTTGGTCGTGTTCCGCTTGAGGTTCCTTCATCAAGTTTCTCAGACATGGTGTTGATATCGAATCAAAGACGGTTGGTTTACCGCCAGTTCCTCATCGTATGTTACAAGCAGAGTTATAAACCCGGAATACAACCTCAACGGCAATCAACCTCTGTATTTGATGCTTTGTCCCGAACCAGGGAGTCTGCTCTTTAAGATGATGGCACCGGATCCAAGAGGTTCCGGAGGGGCTCATGTCGGCCCGCATATCAGCCAGATCAGCCCATCTTGAGGGTAAAGCCGTGGGTTTAACTGCCAGCACCCCACAGAACGGCAGATCCAGCAGTTGGGTTGGCCAATTGGAGCAGGGCGAGTTGAAGTTTGAGAAGAGAAGTGCACAATGAGGGAGGATGGAAGGATTGCTGCCAGCTGAATTGGCTACTGGGCATGCAATTGTCGACTGCATGCTTCTCCATATATCACTCTCACAACCTCCAATTGATGCTCAGAGGCCTCTGTATATGCGTACTTCCGTATCCGTACCGGACTCTTAGACGGAGTCCGAGGCGCTTACCTGCCTGCTCCGCCGGGGAAGCTTGGGTTGCGTTCCAATCCAATTGGGACAACGATTTGCTTTTTGGCATGCGCAAATCATCAGGGTTCAATTCAAGAAAGCAGCAGCCTGGCGGCGATTGCGCGTCTCAATCAAACATCGAGTTCCCTGAAACAACTGTCTATCCAATTGACATGGAACGAATTTGGGTGCCTGGCCTGGGAGATTGGAGATGTGTAAGATGGAGGCTCGTGTTCGTAGAAGAGGACCCAGATCCAAGGGCGCTGTCACATGGACGGGAGGCTCTTCAGGGACCCGGAACTTAGGTGCCCCACGCGCGCTGTGGCGGGGTGTGTGCCCCCTGCGCCCCGCCGTTGCAGTTGCCCTTGGCCTCCAGCTTGTCGTGCTTGCCCAGTTTTCCAGCATTCGTAGGGGAAGGAGCGAGGGGGGATCGGGCCATTCTGCGCCACCCGCTCTATCCACCACTGCCGGCGCTGGAACTCGACACGCACCTCAACGAAAATAGGAAAGATGCGGTGAATTGAGCCGCTGTTGATTTGCAGCGAGCTCGATTTTCCATCTACCCCGGGAGCCCCCCCTTCCTTTTAAACTTGCGATCTCCTCCCACCTCTTCCCTTCTTTAGACGGTCGTTAGTCTTGGATAGGCTACTCATTTTTTGGACTGGGAGCCAATTGTTGGAATCAATTCCTTCCTGCGTGCTTCTCTGCTTTTTGTCCTTTTGTTGTTCTTAGCTATCCGGCTTTCCTCTTTCTCGCTTCCATCCATCTTATCGCGATGGCTCCCAGCACCATCGTTACGGGCCTGCCCCCCGCGCCCGGCAAGGGGCCCAGCAGGGAGCTCAAGCTCATGGGTCGAGATGAGATCGAAGCCTTGATCGCAGAAGACCGCAAGATCGTCATCTTTCACCAGCAAGTTCTCAAGGTTGATCCATGGCTGCCGTATCATCCTGGTGGTGATAAGTCCATGCTTCACATGATTGGAAGGGATGCCTCTGATGAAATGGATTCGTACGTCAACCTGTCTATCATCGATTGACCATTGATTTAAGCAATTGATCCTGAGACTAATTATGTTGTGTCCTGTAGTCTTCACTCTTTCGAAGCCCGTCAGCAGATGTTGCGCTACCGCATCGGTCGCATTGAAGGTCCCTGGACCAACTTCGTGCCCCCTATCCAAGGCGGCGTCTTCCGCACGCGCGAACAGATTGAGCAGGCCGCCGAGAATAACGAAGCTCACAAGGATACTTCATCAAGCGCTCCCTCTTCCCGTATACCCTCCCCGGTCTTCGATGACGACGACACTCAAGGCCTCCGACAGCGACCTAGTAGCAAGGACAAGAAGGGGGCTAGGGCGCCCTCAGTATCGTCAGCTTCGACGGTGGAAGAGACGGAAATGGACGGCATGTCGTACTTGGATACCATCACTCGGGAACACATCTCCCTCGACCTGGACAAGTACCCCGCCCCTGACGAGGAGACTCAGGCCCATATCAACGTCAAGTATCGCGAACTTCACCAACGGATCTACGATGAGGGGCTTTACGATTGCAACTATTGGGCATACGGAAGGGAATGCTGTCGCTACTTTGGCTTGTTCACCGGGTCGATGATTTGTCTTCGCTATGGATGGTACACTCTCAGCGCCTTTCTGATGGGTGCCTTGTGGCATCAGCTCGTGTTTACAGCCCATGATGCTGGCCACATGGGTATCACCCACAATTTCCACGTCGATACCTGCATTGGTATTATGATTGCCGACTTTATCGGAGGTCTGTCCATGGGTTGGTGGAAGCGCAACCACAACGTCCATCACATCGTCACCAACGCCCCTGAGCACGACCCAGATATTGAGCATATGCCTCTCTTTGCTGTCTCTCACCGTTTCCTCGGAAGCTTGACGTCCACCTACTATGAGCGAGTCATGAGCTACGACGCTGTGGCAAAGGTCCTCCTGCGGATCCAGTCCTGGACTTACTATCCGTTCCTTGCATTTGGCCGCTTCAACCTGTACCGTCTGTCCTGGGACTTTCTCATCATGCGCCGCGGTCCTACCAAGGGTCCCGCTTGGTGGCATTGGTGGCTCGAGGTTGCTGGTCAGATCTTCTTCTGGATCTGGTTCGGCTACGGTATTGTCTACAAGACGCTGCCTGACAATTGGACACGCTTTGTTTATATCATGGTCAGCCATATTACCCAGTCGCCGCTCCACCTTCAGATCGTGCTGTCTCACTTTGCCATGAGCACCGCCGATCTGGGACCTCAGGAGTCGTTTGCCCAGAAGATGCTGCGAACGACCATGGACGTTGACTGCCCTGAGTGGCTCGACTTCTTCCACGGCGGTCTTCAGTTCCAGGTCATCCACCATCTCTTCCCCCGTGTGCCCCGACACAACCTGCGCACGACACAGAAGCTGGTGCAGGAGTTTTGCAACGAGGTCAACATTCCGTATGCGCTGTACGGATTCACCAACAGCAACAAGCAAGTCATTGGAAGGCTGTCGGAGGTGTCGAGACAGGCTGCGATTCTGGCAAAGTGCCAGCAGACCATCACTCGCAGCGGTGACTTTTCGGGTCATGGACATCACCACCACCACTAGGTAACTCAAGACATACAGGCTGGTCTTTTGCTGTACATATTTGAACCAGTCTGTGCTTCCTTGCGAAATGCTCTGGCTAAAAGCTTAGATTTCTAGCCCAACAACTTAGTTGATGTTGGGCTTTGCTGGATAGATGAATTGATGAGGATATGATGAGATAAATCGACAATGACCTGCTGTGAGGACCATCGTGATGAATCGGTTGTTGATCGACTTCATCGATATTGTCCCACAATTTCAGAGCCTGGGTCGGAAGTAACTCTCCTTTTGTGCGATTCAGAGGTGGCCACTGGTTTCTTAGAGCAGTTCTTAAGAGTGACACAAGACCGGACTTTAAGACGTTCTGGACTTGGTTGTGCGATCAATAACAGTCAGACTCATATTGAACGACGACGCCAGTGATCGCACCGGCATATGCATAAAGGAAGCGCTATGATTAGCATCACCGGGATGGACGCCGCATCGATGGTCGACTGTCAGATAGCCGGCCCTCCATGAAACCCCCTTGATGATCCCCCGTGACGGCCCTCGCGTCTTTTCGTTCGTCAAGTGGTGGGCTTGCGGCGGGAGATGGGCGATTTTGAGGCTCCAACGGTCTGCGCATGAGACCGGGCTTGCCGCCCATCACATGGGCGCGCCGTGGTAGCCTGAGTGACGTCGATGTGTCGCACGCAAGACGATGGGGGGTGGGCTCAGAAGCCTGGATGGAGGTCGTGTGTGGGTGGACGCATGCGGGTTTTCGGGTGCGGCATGTGGTTTCTTTCACTGTGTTTTGTAATTGTATTTGTTACTGCCCTGGGAATCATGGATGGGAGATGGGCCGGAAGCGGGAGGTCTATGGATAGTCTTGAATCTGGACTTGGAGTAGAGAGGAGGGGTTGAGATGATGAAAGAGGTTGGTGTCATTAGAAACGGGGCTGTAGATAGAGAGCTGTCTGTTCGAGTCACCGAGTGACTTTTTGTTTGCTTCCAACTACAACTGTCTACAGATTCTCATATCAAGCTTCATCATCCAGTTCTGACGTCGTGCAACTGAAGCCCGGAAGTTGGAAGCGTTCGTGCGTCACAGGCACAAGTCTAGATAGAGGTGGGCACCTCAGGTTGAGTGCGGGCAGGTCGAGAGCGCCCGTGGCTCGTGGGGCATCAGTGGGGTTGGACTCCCTGACGGCTCCTGCCTTACAGTGCGTGTCCACCAAGCGGTCGCTCACCTACTCTCATCCGAAACGAACCAACCTGGAACCTAATCTTTTCGACTACAGCCCTCTCTTCAACTTCAGCCATCTATCCTTCTATCGCGGCCCGTCTTCCAAACGCTCTTTCATCGAGAGGTCACGTACGGGCACACTCTCTAGACCCCCAGGTCTCAGGTCACCGTCGTCGCGTTCGAGCGGACGGTGTGAATGAGCTGCAGCTATGGATGCCAACATACAGCGGGCCCTGAATGATAAGCTCTACGACAAGCGCAAGATTGGCGCCCTCGAGTATGTGCCGTCCCCTTTCAACCCTGGTTCTCACCTTGGGCCTCGAATATCTCGTGGTTCAGTTTGGCGAGCTTGTCTTGTCAAGCTCCGCTTCTCTTTTCTTTGGGAGAATACGCCATTAGCCCAACTCGCTACCTACCCCCCCTGTCATTGTACTTGACCGTTGACCATCGCCTTACAGCCTTGAGCGCGTCATCCGGGAGCTCGTGAGCGTAAAAGACTATCAGCGCGTTCACGATATTCTAGAGCAGCTCTGTAATGAGTACGCCTACGCGGTGCACCAGCCGCATGCGAGGAACGGTGGTTTGATCGGCTTGGCAGCCGCTGCTATTGCCCTCGGTCCAGTATGTTTCAACCCCCATCGATGCTGACCACCATAGACCTGCCGCACATTCTGGCAGGCCTAGAAGAATATGTATCACTATGTCTTACTTTTGTCGTCTAACCTCAACGCCAGGAGCTTCCTCGGTATCTGGCCAAGATCGTCCCCCCCGTGTTAGCCTGCTTCACCGATCAGGATGCCAGAGTGAGATACTATGCCTGCGAGGCTATGTATAATATCGCCAAGGTTGCAAAGGGTGAGATCCTGGTGTATTTTAATAGCATCTTTGATCAGCTCTGCAAGGTACGCCCTCTCTTTTCAAGGTGGCCAATACCTTCACGGCAGGCTTACACGATTCCTCTTCCTTCTAGCTCGGCGCGGATTCAGAGTTGTCGGTCAAGAATGGTGCAGAGTTGCTGGATCGCCTCATCAAAGACATCGTATCTGAGTCTGCTTCTTCCTATGTCTCGATTTTGGAGGCACCCCCCAGTTTTGACGGCGATGACAAGGTGTCATTGACCGACGACGCTCACTTGCCAACAGCCTTCTCCCTGACACGGTTTATTCCCCTGCTAAAAGAACGCATTTGGGTCATAAACCCCTTTACCCGCCAGTTCCTTGTTGGTTGGATCACTCTCCTTGACTCTATCCCTGATCTCGAGCTCGTCACCTTTTTGCCCGACTTTCTTGGAGGCCTCCTCAAATTCTTGTCAGACCAAAACGGGGATGTGCGGGCTGCCACACAGACCTGTTTGGATAAGTTCCTCAATGAGATCAAGCGCATCTCTCGCATCAAGAAGGGAATTCTGGAGAGCAAGAGGTCCAAGGAAGGTGCCAAGCGGAAAAGGCAGGATTCCTTCGACAGCGAGTCTATCAACCCAGAGCTCGAGGAAGGGGATGAGATTGACTCGGAAGCTGCCAACGATGATGACGAAGATAGCAGCGGGGAGGACTGGATCCCGGGCCAAGACGTCGAGATAAATTACAAGGAGATCCTGGAGATCCTGACTGCTACACTGGATTCCCCATTAGGTCAGTGGATTCGCCGTCCCTTGTCTTCTTGGAAGGACTCTTTCCGTTATCGCTAACACTTCAACAGAAGAGGATTGCCTCCTAGAATCCCTGCGATGGGTTGTGCAGTTTCTCGACATTTGTCCCGAGGAGGTTCTACCTTTCACCCCCAAGATCCTTGCTCACATGCTCCCGGCGATGGCCAGCACCAAAGAAACAATCCACCAAGCAGCAACAAGAGTCAATACTTGCTTGATGGATTATGTTGTCTCACTCTCAGACGACTCTGAGTTGAGCCGCCCGAATCCGGTCCAGGTTCATCACTTCTCAGCCTCAAGACTCCCTGTTCCCGGAGAGAAGGTCGATGGAAGTAATAGCAACCGAGTCTCCCTATCAAGCTCTCGAGATCTTGACCTCCGAAGCCCAACCCCAGGCCAAGGCCAAGGCCGCTCAATATCAACTCCAGCCAATATCAATGTCACACAGACACAAGCTGACCTAGATTACGCCGCGGCTGTCAACTCACTGACCCTACTTTTCCTCAACGATCATGAAGCAACTCGGGTGGCTGCCCTGACATGGCTTATCATGCTGCACAGGAAAGCTCCCAGAAAGGTCCTAGCCTTCAACGATGGCACGTTTCCTGCGTTGCTCAAGACATTGTCTGATCCCTCGGATGCAGTGGTCACCAAGGACTTGCAACTCCTGTCACAGATCTCTCGGAACACGGAAGACGACTACTTTGCCAATTTCATGGTTAATCTTCTGCAGCTCTTTTCCACAGACCGCAAGCTTCTCGAGACCAGGGGCAACCTCATCATTCGCCAACTATGCTTGAGCCTGAGCCCAGAGAGGATCTACAGGACTCTAGCAGACTGTATTGAGAAGGAGGAAGATGTCGAGTTTGCCAGCATAATGGTGCAGAACCTCAACAACAATCTCATCACAGCCCCTCAGCTGGCCGATGTTCGAAAGAGACTACGGAATTTGGAAACAAGGGTACATGAAGATAACGGACTATTTACCTGTTACAAAGGCTAACACATTATCAGGATGGCCAAACACTTTTCGTGGCATTGTTCAGGTCATGGTGTTACAACGCTGTAGCTACCTTTTCTCTGTGCTTGCTGGCCCAGGCATACGAACAAGCATACAATTTACTACAGATTTTGTACGTCAAAGGATCTTGTCCCGGACGTTTAAATGATGCTAACGACCCGTCCTTAGTGGTGAATTGGATATGACAGTCAACATGCTTATTCAGGTTGACAAACTGGTCCAGTTGATTGAGTCACCAGTCTTTACCTGTAAGTTTGCACATTGCGTATATGATAACCGACATGCTAACTGGTTGTCCAGATCTCCGCCTGCAGTTGTTGGAGCCAGAGAAGTATCCGTACTTGTACAAGTGCATGTACGGCATCTTGATGCTTCTCCCGCAATCCTCGGCATTTGCTGCTCTCAAGAACCGCCTCAACAGTGTTAGCTCTATTGGCTATCTACACGTGGCACCTCGAACGTAAGTTTACATGTTGATTTCTTCTAACTTACTGCTAGATGCCAGTGCCATGGCATCCGCAAGTTCCTTGTCCCAAGCTAGCTGTTCTTTCATGCTAATCAATACACAGATCGACAAGTTCAAGTACGTCTAATTTCGACAGGTCGAACCGGCTCAAGAGCAGGGAAGATGGGAACATCCGATGGGTTGAACTCCTGGAGAAGTTCCGCAGCGTCCAGGAACGAGCTCGGCGCGCGCAAAGGCAAAACATGGACGGAGAAGAGATACCATCCATGGGGGTGAGCGAACTTCGCATTGGTGACGGCTCGACGGACCCCAAAGGCAAGGATACGCGCGGTGCCGCGGTACCTCAGAAGGAGCCAACGCCCGCTCCACCGGTGCCAGTCAAGAGGACGACTTTGGGCAGACAGTTTGGGCGATTGGGCGGCGCGGTGGCAGGGAAAGGCCGACGAAACCAATAGCGACCGGTTTGATTTTGGAGGCGCAGCGCATCTGCTTGGGTTTTCATCATGTCGGGACCAGAACGATCCACCGCGCGGCGTTTCGAGGCTCGTTAATGTATAGTATATCTAAGGAGCAATGGCAGCAAACTTCAGCGTCGTCTCTTTACAGGACTCTCGCGTTCCACCAGGCCCTCAAAGACAGCATCACGTTGGGATGTGATGGAACGAAGCTGGCCTCGAAGGTCTTCAAGCTCGGATCTTGCCATGTCAGGGTTGCTGGGTAGGCCTTGGAAGGAGGCCAATTGTAGATCAAGCTCCTTTTTGCGAGCTAGCACAGCAAGATAGTCTTGCTCGTCACGGGCGAGGTCAGCGATGGTAGGATGGGAAGAATCAGTGTTGGCGGCAAGGCCGGCGACACGATCCTGGAGCTCAGGTAGCTTGGCAGACAACGCCTTGACCTTGCGCTGGATTTCTAGGTTTTGCTTGGCCAGTTGGGATGGGGGTTGGTAGTCGTCGCTTTGAAGTTCGCGCAAGAGGTCATTTATACGAGCCGCCTCGGCATCAACGTGTTGATGGAGAATCTCGACGCGCGCCTTCATCTGCTCCGTCTCATATATGGTCGTTTGTAGCTCGCACATACGACGGCCCAACGTCTCGGGCTCGGGAAAGGCGACGCCGAGTTGGAGGGCCATGTGTGCCATGGCGTCGAGGGCAGTATGTCCATCGGCGGGTAGGTTGTGCTGCACGGCGTCGAGCAAGCCTTCTCTTAGGGGCCGCGTACTGTTGCTGGCTTTGGATTCGGATTCTTTAAGCTCCTGTAAAGCAGCAGCCTCAGACTTGGCAAGCAAGCTGCGCTCTTCGTCGGCGGCTTCGTTGGCGGAGGCGAGGGCTAGGAGAGCCTTGAGTGTGTCGTTGTTGCGCTCGAAGGGGGGCACGGGGCGTGGATGGAACTTGGAGGAGAGCCAGGCGTCGACGTAGGACCAGTCGCGGGCGGTGGAGGCGGCGATACGAGCGACGGAGGGAGAGAAGATGGCGGAATCCTGACCGAGGAGGTGATGATGGGCCATGGTGTCGGTGGTCTTTCAGGAAGGAGTTTCTTTGTTGGAATTGAGGATTGCTACGCGTTGACGCGAGGGGTTGTTGCGGTGTATCACCAAGCTTGGGTTGTCAATCGGGCAACCAACCCTTTGATGTTGAGATGGAGGAGGCCGGGAGGCTGCAGGAGAGTGTGACGCCACAAGCGACCTCGCTGCAGGCGCTGACTGGCCTGTCAGTCAGTGACAACCCTGCACCTGGCGGCCCCTACACGCAGGCAAAGGCATGGACGGTCCCTGGCCCTGTCTCGGCCCCGCCAAATGGATAGGTAGCGTCCGCCGCTAATTCCAGCAGGAAACTCGGAGCTGCGCCGCATTCCATGTTGAGTCTGGTAGGGTGGTACTTGTGGCCACGTGTAGATGTCGGCGGGCGGCCGGGTATCTGATTGACAGAGGAACCCCGGAATGCCAAAAGGACAGCGTGGGCCCTCAGCCTCGAACGTCGCCCATGCCCGGCCGGGCTGATGCAGTTTCTATTTACTTGGCCTTGTTGGTGAGTCGACCAACTTGTCCTCTTTCTCTTTCTTTGTCTTTTTGTCGTTGGCGTCGTCTGCTGCTTCACCTCTTTGCATTCTTTAGACAAGCTCGCCTCTCTGCAGCCTACGCAATCGGTACCGTCGTATTAATTTATCGCCGGTCATTGCGTCAACTACTTGATGCACCGCACCACCGTCGCCAACATCATCGTTTTCGATTTGCCCCTCGATACCTAAACCTACACTTCGCATCGACAACAGCAACCGACATGTATCTCAATCTCGCCGCAGTGGCCTTGGCCGCTACGGCTCTGCTCGCTCCCGCTGTCGCTCTCTCGCCTCAGGATGTCCCAGCCGATCTCCCGGTCTCGCATCTTCTCACCTCGGCCCAGGAACATCTGTCCCGCGGCGAGACGAGCGAGGCCCTGATCTACTACGACGCCGCCATCGCTCGCGACCCCACCAACTACCTGACCGTCTTCAAGAGGGCCACGGCCTACCTCGCCATCGGCAGGACCACCCAGGCGACCGACGACTTCAACAGGGTGCTGACCCTCAAGCCTGGGTTTGAGGGCGCCCATCTGCAGCTTGCCC
The DNA here is from genome assembly GCA_011320165.1 of Fusarium protoensiforme. Lineage (NCBI taxonomy): Eukaryota > Fungi > Ascomycota > Sordariomycetes > Hypocreales > Nectriaceae > Fusarium > Fusarium protoensiforme. The sequence goes on from JAANQP010000817.1 coordinate 38,494, forward strand.
GGCTCCGCGGAAGGTCTGGAGACTGGGATATCGCAAAGAACGAGTACCGCTCTGCCGGCCTGCCACCCGACTCCGCAGAGGTTAAGGAACTCGAGGAGGCGAAGCTGGCTG
>JAANQP010000818.1:0-15240 GCA_011320165.1 Fusarium protoensiforme
CTTCCCCTGCTGGAGTCGGCTCTGGCGCGCCCCTACCTACATTAACTACAGCGGCCCCCCCTCCCCCCCCATTTCCTGCATCGTTCATCATCTCCATCAACGGACGGGACATTCATTTCACCTTGCACCACACCCGCCCGCTGCGACAAGCTGTCGCGCTCGTTACGACGCCATTTTCATTGCGCATTTTGGCTGTCGTCTTGCTAATTCCGCATTGCTTTGTGGCATCTTACTTATTCTTCTTTTGCAGCCATACTCGTCAATTCTCAACCACTTGGATTCTCATCTACTCTACTCTACTGGCTCGACCTGACGCGCGCGACTTCATCCACGCACTTTCTCGCCCCCTGCTTGTCGCCTCAATCCGGATTTGCGCCAAATCACGACCGCGTCTCAATACTTTCTTCTATACCAGCACTCGATCGCCACTTGCATCTCCTGCTAATGTCGACGTTAACCCGTCTCGAACCTAACGATCCGTGTTGCGACAACAAAAGCGACTCCGACTGCGACTGCGACTACAACCGCGATCGCGACCAATCCCCGTCTAATACATCTCCACGATCGTCGCATCCGCTTGACCCCAGATCCTCCACCTCCAGCGAATTAGAGTCTGTTCCAGCGCATGCAACCGGATATTGGGTGATGCCAGAATCATCCGGCGCGACAACAGCTACGTCTCCAGAGACGAGCCAACCCAGCCGCGCGAGCCCCTTCTCAACAGCCTACTCATCTGCGAGCACTCCCGCCGATTCCGCCGTGGCCATGTCCACGTCATTTGGTCTGTCCAGCGCTGCTGGGCAGACGACAACCATGAGCTACTTCCAGTCTGTGACACCGTCGTCATTCTATGCATCTAGCATACGCGACGCGCCGAGATCTGGGAGCGCCCACTTCCCTCGCCCGACCTCGCCCTTGTATCCCGTCTTGATCCGCCGCTTGCCCCTCAATACCTCAAAAGAGTCGGTGCGACTCATGGCTGTCTTCTCCCAACAACTAGTAGATATCGAGCTACTCTCCCACGATCAGTCCAAAGATCCCGGCTTCACATCAGCAATTCTGCAATTCCGATCCCACGCGGGTGCCCTTGAAGCGCAGAAGATGCTACATGGGCGCACAATCGCCAAAGATGCCGAGTTGATTGTTGAGGTCCTGCCCAATAAGCCAGGATCTACACGGCAATATACAACTGAGGCGGCCTCAAATTCGTCCACCTTGGCGCCGTCTGTTACCCCATCCTCTTCAACGGCTGGGCCCAGGCAAATGTCGCGCATCAACGGTGTTTTCCCCCCAGTCGAGACCCTACAACCTCCGCCGAATGGCATATATACCGGGCACGAACTACCTAACCCAGACACGAGCATCATTTACCAGAATCTCTTCTCTCCCCAATCGCCAATCGGCAATCATGTTACGGAGCGCGGCCGGATATCAGGAAAGACGCTGATCGCGAACGATTCTGGTGACGACGAGGATACGAACGTCATCTTGAAGGACCCTATTGCTTACGCTGAGTACACTGATGGGCCAAGGAGAAAAACGGATCCGGCCGTTCCTGTCCAAGCTATGAGTTCACTTTCAATCAACACCAAGAACACGATACCAACGGGACCTTCGTCTCTGCCTCCACATATGGGTGTCATGTCACCACAGTCGTTCCAAACCATGAGCTCGCCACAGCATAGGCCGCACTTTCCACCAGTCAATCCCGCTGATCAGAACCCCCCTTGCAATACTCTCTACGTTGGCAACCTCCCTATCGACACCTCTGAAGAAGAGCTCAAGGCCCTTTTCATCAAGCAACGTGGATACAAGCGTCTCTGCTTCCGTACCAAGGCGAACGGACCAATGTGTTTCGTCGAGTTTGAAGAGGTATCGTTCGCCACCAAAGCGCTGCACGATCTATATGGGCACCCACTCCACAACAGCGTCAAGGGTGGAATTCGATTGAGCTTTTCAAAGAACCCGCTCGGTGTGCGGTCAAACCCGAATCCTAACCACGTAAACGGTGGCGCGCCAGGCGGAATGAACGCAGCCATGTCTGCTTCGGTCAATGGCTTCACAGCCCACAGGCCACCCCCAGGACTCGCTGCTCCCCCCGGCCTAGGGGGCGGCCGTCAACAGCATTACGGGCCAGGGGCTTCACAGGCGGGCCTCCAAGGCGCAGGGTTTCCAAACTCTGGCAATTTCAACCGGAATACCTCGATGTATGGGTACAACGGCCATATGGGCGCCCAGCCTAACGGGCTCAACGGGGCCAACTCGATGTACTCGTACAATGGCCATGCTGGTATCGAGTCCGGCGGCATGAACCACGCCAACGGGGTCAACTCGATGTATGGGTATAACGGCTATGAGCCCAGAGCCGTGAACACGGCCAGCCCGATGTATCCGTACAACGGCCACGCTAGCCCAGATCTCAGCAACCTCAACGCCGTCAACGGAACCAACTCGATATATGGGTTCAGCAACGGTCAAACTGGCGCCGAGCCGAACGACGTAAGCCTAATCAACGGTGTCAGCCCTGTTAACGGCGTCAATCTCATCAACGGCTCGAAGCCCGCCATGCTGGCCAAAATCTCGCATCCATTCAACCCGAGAAGGTAGTTTTGATGCGTGATGAAGAATCCCATGCTTGTTTGACCTCTTTGTTTTCTTTTCAACATTCACGATTCACCATGGTATGGAGTATTGGGTGTAGTCTTTACTTGTCTTTTTGTTTTGTGTTGTTTTTACATTTGAATGATTCCCCTTCAGCGTTACTTTTGGATTTGGTTTGGCCATGACCAAGCCGGACTGCTCTCGGTCTCTCTGCATCGTTCATAAATGGCGTTTTCTCTTGTCTTATCATGGATACATCGGATTTCAAGCTTCTTGGCGTTTTCTGTCACTATCGAGCAAGGCGTACTGGCAGTTGGATGTCCAATTCTAGCGCCATCGGTCTCGCCTACAACAGAAGTACGACACAATGCGTTATTGCGAGAGACTAGATGCTCGGCTTGGGACTTGTCATGTGGGCGTCTACAGAGATTCATTCGGTTGGGCCCGGTGTTTGAGACAGGCAAAAGGGTTGCATTAAAGCCTGAGCTCGCCACCTGCTACAACTACGCACCTGGTTCTATTCATTGGAGTTCTTTCGAATTGCGTTTGTCTTTTGGCATGGGCATGGGGGGAAAGATGCAAAAACCATAAATCGACGGGAGAAAAGCGTACTCGTCTCACAGCACAACAAACTGCGGTGCGGAAGAGGAGTATGAGGAAGGGCTGGATAGCCCGAATTCGTCTCACTTGGTCAAAGATCGGAGTTTTCTGGTATGACACGGGAAATGGTGGAATTGGCGGAGCATGGGAAGAAATAGGAGCGGCCGTCCCGCGTCACATTGCATTCAAAGGAGGAAAGGGTCATGGAAACGAACGAGTACACGAGAAGCATGGATTCAACACACAACAAACCCCCGACAATCATGGGGGACCCAAGCAGGTCGCATCTATACGGAGCAGGCTTTACTTTCATTCCTGGGCAACCAGCACCGGATGGCGTTGGATCATTCTCTGAGAGATGTTGCAAGCATGATTTGTGCATGCATTTATGGGACAATGAAAGGCAAGGGTTGGGTTGGGTGCTGTCAGGTTCATGACGACTCTGGAAGAAACAAGACGGGATGGGATGGGATGGAATGGGATGGGATTGAATTGGATCTGGGTTGAATGACATGGGTGTTTAGCAGCGCAAGAAGGTTATGCAGATTATGGCGTTTCTCCTTCTCTATCTGTCTTGTCTTGCATTGCTGCGGCGGATTGTTTTGGTATTGTTCAGTTCATGTTGGTTGTCTTTAGGGGGGGTTTTCCACTCGACTCCAGCGATATCTGGGGGACGTTGAAAGCTTCCATCTCTGCCGGGGATGGGTTGGATCCCTCCTCCAAGTCCTTTTTTTTTCTTTCTCATATCGGTTACGGCTTTGGTTTCAATTATATAGAGCTATAGCGTCGGTAGGTAGATGTGGACTACCCGGTCTCTACTACCTGCCCGAGTAGCAGACATCAACAAAGGAAGCATTGTTTTCGGTATGAAGCAGATACCCCCTGCCAGTGAAATGCCATTCATATATGACTTATAAGATTAGATAGACCTGACTTGTTGAGCAGGCTCGTCTCTAACACGGGTACATCGATTGGGTCCCCCTGCGATGCTCTCCCCGCTTGACAAAGGGATAAATGCAACTTGGACTCCTCTCTCCAGCCTTGGCCAGCATTGGCAGTCGGCTTGGATTATTGAACCCGATCTGAGTGGCGAGGCGGCAAGCAGGACTCTGGCTTATTGTCGAGGACTTGGGGAGCAAGGGGTGCCAGTGATATCTGAGGCGTTGGTCAGGTGCATGTTTATGCATCCATACCTATTCGGAGATGCGGACAGCTCCTTTTGTAGCGACATGTTGCAGTGTAGGTATTTTGTGTGTATCAACGATTGGGTTGGGACTCCTTTACAAGGAATGAGATGGTTGAGTAGCAACTCCCAACAGAGCTGTTCTGAAGCCGATGGTATCCTCGGAGCAATATGCAAGTGGTGATGCTGGCGGCATCATGCGCATGTCTGTCAGCATCACCGGTGAGCCTCTTGGGACGTGGACAAGAAGAGAAAAAGGCAGAGTAGCATTAGGTGGCTTGACAACCTCGCCATCTCATCTGGTGCCTCGGGTCGTAGTACACGAGTGCATCGCATCGGGGCGCGTCGAGCCGAAGCGCTTGTGCTACGCACCCGTTCCTTCACATTCCGGAAACCGGTGACGGGAAAGAGGTGGTTACACGACCAGAGGCAGCCTAGCTATACTACTATTACCCAGGTTCGCGGGCCGAGCCTGGGTGGGTGGACGGGTGGGATGGATGGACAGGGGGGCCGGACTTGATGATGCCAGCCATGGTGTTGTGCGACGGGGGCGAAAGGGAATGAGGCAGGCATGTCATGTGGGATGCCGCCAAGGAGGGGGCGCGTTCAGGGGAGGGTGTGTTGCGAGCCTGAGGGCTTCACAGGGGTTGTAATGCAGGGGTGGTGATTTCTAGGTTGAGAGAGATGCATCGGAGGAGTGGCTGTTGGAGGTTTGGTCTCGTTGTGGCGAGGGAGGCTCGGTGTACTTTGTGATTCGACCTCTCTCTTTTTGTTGAGCCGGGTGGCATCATACGTTTGAGAAGGTAATCTGAGGGTAGGTAGGTTATCGCGGGGGAAATCTCATGCAGCTGGGTATCACATATGATGGTGTTGTTGGTCCGTAGTATCCGGTACCGGAACGAACGATCCGTCTGCGACGGTAGCAGCAGGTGTAGGTAGACACATGGGGTATCCAAGGGACTGGGTTTGATTATCCGATAGACTCATTTGATGGGGGGACACTGGCTAGATATCCTGGTCGTCCATCAGACTGTCATTCGCCCAGCCCATGGTCATGGTCGCCCACAAGTCATGGAACACAGACTGCTGTCCTCCCTGCTGGCTCTGCTGCTGCTGCTGTTGCAACGGTGGTGGCATCACCGAGCTCATGTCGAACCCCGTATCCCACGCTGAAATGTACGGCTCCATGCTGCGGTCAAACATTGGACACCCCTGCGTGCCGGGTCCCTTCCCGTGCGAGGAGGCCGACATGTTGAGCATGGCGACCCGGCGGTCGTACTTTTCCTTGACGACGCGCAAGACGACGCGTCCCGCAGAGAGGACGTCGACCCTTGTGCTCACGGGCGTCAGGTCTGCTCCGTCGCACATGGTCTCGAGGAAGGCCTCGAAGCGCAGCTCCTCTCGCGCCCAGGCGTGATCCCAGTCTGGAACCTCGGACATGGGGAACGAGAGACGGACTGCGAGGATGACAGCGAGGACGAATTTGGTCCAGTCGACGCTGGTGAAGGACATAAAGGCAGCTTTGCCAATGTCGGTGAGGTAGTCGAACAGTGTACGGAGGTGGGTGACGCAGCTGCGGAGGCGGGACACGGGAGGGTGGACGAGACCCGGGGGAGCGATCTTGCGCGTTAAATAGAAGACGGCGCCGCCTTGGAGGAATACGTTGAAGAAGAGATCCGCTAGCCTTACGGGTGCTGAAACGTATAAGTTTTGGCTGGATATAGGGGTAGGGGGTGCCTACCTGACCGGGCTATATGAGGCAACATGGCCTCCTTTAGTTCCCGGTGCTGAGCCTCGAGTCCTAGCAAAAGCAGCTGAACCTGCTGCGCCGAGTGCGCATTATTGTCGCGGATAGACTTGTTGGCCGTGTTGGTCGAGCTCGCCAACCTCGCGAGATAGCACAGCGCAAGATCCCCATCAGCCTCTGCACACCGCTCGAGAACATCGCAGCAGGTAGCCGTCCAGGGCGTCCAGGCGCAGGCCAGCTGGTCCATCCTCTTCCACGCCGTCATATAGCTGGGATGGTAAGCAACGAGGGGCCGCGTGTACGGGTGGCCGAGGACGTACTTTGACACGGCGTAGTAGTAGGCCAGGTAGGCACGCAGACGGTCGAGCTGCGGTGGCGTCATGGCGCCGGGCGGCGTGGTGATGAGCTCGGGCGATTCTTCTTCCAAGTCGAGGTCGTGGACGAGGTCACCGGCCATTCGGTAGTACTGGAAGGCCTGCTTGTTCTTGGGTCGGAGATGGAAGGGGTACCTAGGATGTTGAGTCTTGCATCACTGGCGTGTCGGAGAATGCTTACCAGGCGCAGTAGATGAGAATTCCCTGGAGAAGTTCCATGCTTCTCTCTCCACCGGCGACAAACTTCAGGCCTAGAACTTTTCGAAACTCTTCGTCGTAGAGGGTATGTCCCTGTAATGTCCTCGACCCAGACGCTGCTGAGAGGATAGCCAATAGAACAAACGGTCGAGAAGCGGCGAGACTTGATACTGTCTCCTCAGGCTTGAGTGAAACCACAGGATAATGCACCAACATTCCCCGAAACGAAGCCAATAACGACGCCGCCGAGTCGAGGTTGAACTGCGGCTTTGCATGGAGAGACTGAATCGAGTGTGTGTTGTTGGATGAGCCCGGTGTCGGGAATCCTGTGAGCGGCGACTCCGGGGCGCTGAGGGCATCCGACTCTTGATCCGATGGAAAGATGGAATCTATCATTTGAGAGTGTGAGTCGCGCAGGGCGTCAAAGTTCTCGTCTACCTCTGGCAACGAGGGTACGTCAAAGTCGATGGTGAATGTCTTGGAAGGAGCTGGCGGCGGAGGAGGTTGAGGTTGCGATTGATGGCCATCGACGACGCTGGCGATTGTAAATACCATATCTTTAGAAGTAGTGGTGAGCCTACAATTTTGTTCTCCTCCGCCGTGTCCTAGGTCCTGTTCGTGATATACATTCCTTCTTGGACTCGAGGCATCTACTACACATCAATTGAAGCACACAGCAAGAGACATTGATGGAGACCTACTTGCGACAGACTCCTGGCTGTTCACTCGGCTGACACTTGATCTTTGTTACGCGGCACGCCTCGCAGGCCGTAGAGATCCTCTTGCGCACGGGGGTAGCACCGCCTGCGGTGGCAGGAGATTCGCTCTCCATGACTAGAATGCACAGCTGACTCCGTGATGATATTGGCAGACGATTGACCCTGGATCGTGAGTGAGGGAGAAAGAAAGAATGAACGCTGGAGGAAGTTCTGCCCTTTTTTTGATGAATGCGACAAGATGGGAAGGAAGACCCCGAGGTGCTGATGACGGAGGTTTTGCGGCAGGGGCCGGCGTAAAGAGGAGCCGAACGGAGCCTCAATCGCCGAAGACGATCGGATATAGAAGGCCTCACAGCCACATGCATCCCGAACCCGGCATGACCCACCAGCCCCGTGAGCATATATTCGACTTCACATGACATAGAGGCCATCAAAGTTGACATTCAGTCCTTCGCAGGTTCTGTATTCATGCCTAGGATGACATCTATTCGGCCAATATTGATACAAACAAACCACGTCATTCGGCCAGCAAAATCTTCAACCCAGGATTACTCTCCTTCAACCTCTTCTCTAGTAGCTCCGACAGCGGCTCCGACAGCGTCTTGACGTCGTCCATGGCCGCCTTCCTATGCTTATCTTCCATGTGCCGGGGCAGGTTCACCGCGGCGCATCGCTCTGTACAGAACAGCGAAGCCTCCTTCTGCTCAATACAGTCCTTGCAGACAACCGCCTGAGATTCCCCGTCCGACATGTCAGTATCCTCGTCATAGTTTTGCGCACATCTTTCTCCAGCCTCGCAGTCGTGTTCCTTTTCAACATGTTCCTCCTGTTATGGTCAGCATCGCCCAGTGCGTCGAGACTTGACAACTTACGTGTCCTTTGTTAAAACACTCATCCGAGCAATACACCGTCAGCCTCTTCTGGCCGCTCAGGTGTGTCACAGCTTGGCATAGTGAGCACGAGAGGACGTTCTTCTGATCCGCCGCCCCACCACACACTGCGCATGGCGGAAGATCGTACAGCTCCTCGGCCACAACGGGGGTCTGGCTCGCCTGGGCCCTAGCCATGTCCTGCTTATGTTCAAAAGCTGTCTTGGCCCTTCGTAGCTCATCCAGCCGTCTCCTATGGCTATCCCGCTGTGGCTGCGAGCTGAGGCTCGCCTTGCGGTCCTGAGAGATGCGGTCGATGACCTCCTCGATGGTCATCGAATCGCTCGACTCGTACGCGTCAAGGTACTTTTGCGCGTGCTCGAGCAGCGCCCCAGTCAGTCGGTCTTTGAAGAACCATGCGATGTAGCGCTGTTTGAGATCTGCCCCGTAGCTCTTGTCCTCTTCGACCTTGCGCGTGATGGTGTCCACTTCGGAAGACCAGCTTGAATGCTTGCCAACGCCCTCCCAGATCCTCTCGATAAGCTCTTCGCGCGACCTGTCCGGGTCATCCAGCATCGCCCTCAACTCTTCCTGGTCGGCACCGCTGTCGGCAGCGGACAGAAACTGAGGATACATTCGGAGCACCCATCGATACCAGGCCTCCTTCTCCGCCTCGATTCTGTCCTCGATAGATCCGAGGTCGATCTTGTGGTCCTTGACGTCGGTGAACAGGGTGTCCAACTCATTAAGAAACGCCCTTCGCTGCGTGAACCACTCCCTGCCCTCGGCCTCGCAGTACCTGGCACGCATGCGGTCCAGTGTCTTTGGAAAGCACTTTTCGCAATCCACCACGTGCCGCTGGCCACATTCTGCCAGGCAGGCCTTCTTGATGGCGTCAACATCGTCAGCGCATCTCTTGCGCTGTATCCGGGCCGCACTGAGCTCGGTCCAGTGTTCAGGTAGGGCAATCTTGCCGGTTGCCACCATTTTGCTCGTGGGAGCAGTTGTCTTGGAAAGTTCGGATGAGCGTGTCTCAAGTCTTTTGACAATGTTAAGCGGTTTGTCTCGCGACGTGGAGTTGGTGGCTTGAAAGGGGTTGGGAAAGTGCTGGTGGTATTATACGCCGGTTCGCAGTGGAAAGAGAAGGGAAAAATGAAGAAATTAGGCCTCTTTGTAGTGGAAATGAGAATGGTCAGTCTGCTTAATTTACAATCAGCATTTGGGGTATCTTGGATGTCATGTGTAAGAGAATGAATAAGAGTGAGTGAGAATGAACGCGATGCGTTGAGTGAGCAGCTCGGTTGGCCGAGGTTTAAGCGGCGCGCTCCCGGACCTCCCCATCCTCCTTTCATCCACGTCTTAACTTAGTACAGATGGTGTCTCTTACAGCAAGTTATCGGTCAGTATCAGTTCATCCCATGGAGGGAAGTGCCTAAAAACCATCGTAGATCGTATGGTCGCTATGGAAAGTGGTTGTTCTCTAGAATTGATACAAGCTATGGCGGAAATCTACATTGTTTCTGCACGGATGCGGCCGTGGGTGACAGGGTCTTGTTTGCGAGGACAAGGGTTGCAGATCAAATAGCTCACGCAGATAATAAGTGCTACCGCCACCCAATTTGTGACGCCCCTCGAGTCTCTCTTCCACTTGAATCTTTCTTCCATCCCCAAGAAACTTTTAAAATGCGAGGTTCTTCAGCCGTGGTATGGCTACGGGAAAAGAATCCCTGGAAGCCCCCCGAACCTGGCATGCCCTATCTTCCAGAAGAACGCCCACGTCCCTTGACGGCTTCATTCGAGTGCCAGGGCTCAAAAGAAAGCCCGTTATTCACAAAGATCCCAAAAGAAATACGACTCGAGATCCTACACCAGGCTATTGGGGGCAACGATATTCACATCGAGCTTGACTACGACTACCCTGCAACATTGAGGAAGCCACCCACCAAGAGGCACGCCTCCCGGACAAGCATTCGGTACGGTGAAACTTGGTGCAACAGAACTCATGGCCGTTGGGAGAAGCACGCCATTATACCCAATAGATGGAAACCCAAGAAATGGCGCTGGTGGAGCTGTGTATGCCATCGTCTCGGTCCGACGCCCTTTGACGGGACATCTGGCCTGACCGAGGGCGACCCTTCGTGGGATAATTGCAAGTATGGCGTAAACGAATGGTGTGAGTATTTCTCTGGAGAGGCACCCTTAAAGTGCCACGTTGGAGCTATGGGATGGCTTCTCTGCTGTCAACAGGCGTGAGTCGTCCCGCTGTGCCTGAATAGCACAAGCTGACCTGCATCAAGATATCGCGAAGGCATTCAGGTTCTCTACTCGAACAATGCGTTTCTTCTTTCTAATACTGAGCTCATATTAAGTCTACCAAAGCTCCTTGTGCCCTCTAGACTTGAGTCTATGAATCGGGTGGAAATGCTCTGGAGAATCCATCCTTTTCGGGAGCAGCAGGAACAAGACCCGCCACTATCGGATTTCGAAGCCTTCCTGACGCTTACCGAGGAAGTACCCGTGATATTCCCCAACCTGAAAATGTTGTATGTCTCCCTCCTGGGAGATATGTACGCGATCGAGAGGGATACGTCCCATCAAAATTATGCCAGGGAGAGCGTATACCGCAAGGTTGAACAAGTCGTCATGGAGCCGATGGAGGGAATGATCAGGAAATTCCCTCGTCTCAGTACCTGCGTTATTGCCCTCCCGTCATCGTGCTACGGCGCAGAGAAGCAGCACGCGCTGGCCAATGGGGGCAGGGTGCTTGAGCAGCGCTCTCATCGGGCTGAGCGCCTCTGGCGTGAGCTTCGAGATGCGCCGGCTTTGGATGGTTATTGGATTCAGATTGACCACCGAGATATGGGTGAGCCCTACTGGCTTGACAATCTCTCAGGATTCTATGAACCACCTGAAAGGGAGCTGGAGCCTATGGATATTTTGTACACGGTGTCTGGTTGTTCACCTTGGGGGGATAGAGGAGGTAGACTGATGAAGTAGCACATGTGGAATGCGCCGCTTCCACTTGATCCTGGTGTGTCTCGGGATGCTAAACGGTTGGTGCGCTGGGGATTGAGGCAGGGTCCGAGGTTGAATTGGGCACTGGCAGATATACACCAGTAGTGCTTCTTGGTGGCTGGTATTATTGTAGCCACCCTGAGTGTTGTCGGCCGTCAAAGTGCTCGAACGGATCATCTCTTCCTGACTGGACTTGGCGGGCTTGGAAGTCTGTATCTCTATGGTCTCGGGGACCGAGGTTTCGCTAGACCCAGACATTGAGGTGCTGTCTGATATTCCAACAAGGCTCTTGGCCTTCGTAATAAATGTGACGCCCTTCAAACTGTCAGAAGAAGCCGTGCCCAAGGGGCCAGTCTTAGCCGTAGTTGTGCTCTCAGAGCCAAACGTGGTCGAGTTCCATGAAGCAAACATGGCTGTGGTAGAAGTAGAAGCTTCAGTAATCTTGGTGACCCTGCTCGATGATTTTTGTACTCCTATGTAGGCGGCCTTCTTGATGCTTCTGATCTCAAGCATGATCAACTTCTGGGAGCTGCTATTAAGACAGTCAGTGATATCATCGCCAGCCCCGGCCCATTTAGTATTAACCTTTCCACTATCAACTCTTTTCGTTGGCGCTTCGAAGTTGACGTACCAGGACGAGTTGTTCTTGCGCATCATTGACCTTTTCTGGCGCTAGAGCTCATGATATTCGGAAAACATCCATCAAGAGCCTTGCCATGGATGAAGGCTTTGAATGAAAGGGTAGCCTCTCCCGCCTTGATCTTGGCTTCTGATTATCAAGAGACAGGACATCGTGCTTGTTGATGGCATGGCCTCTTAAGCTCCTAAGGTCATTGACGCACCGGCGACCTAAATCATGACAGTCTATTAGTTATCGGCAGCATATGGATGTCCTAGCCTTAACCAGCTCCTTGATGGTGCGTTGGTCCCCGTCCCGTATGGCGAGGGTCAGGGGGTATATCCCGTCCACAAGGGGCTCATCCAGGGGGAACCCAGCCATAACAAACGACTCAATACAATGATATTTGATCATGCCTTTGAACTAGCATGTCATTGCTAGACGGAACCATCGGTTGGCGGAGCCTGGGCTTAGGAGACGTATGAATACCATGGTCGATTCATTGCTCTGGTCCTTGATACCAACTTGATCACTCTCAGCGAGCAGATTGACGACATCCCTAGAGTTGATTGCCAGGGCTAGCAGCAAAGGGCCACCTGTAAAAGTAGTGTCCCAGAACATAGCCAACAGGTCGTTGTCGTATCCATGCCCCTAGGTATGGTGCATTTGTCCCATGCCCGTCTACTCTGAGCCTATGGCTCAGCCTGCCCAGAACGCCACTACTGGCGAGCCAGGTGTTATTCTGTAGGACACCGTAATAGTCCTGGCACTCATTACCTTGCCTACTGGAATTCTACAGTAGCCATAGGTAAGGGACGCCAGTTATATATGGGATGACAAGTAATAATAAGTGTAATTATTTAAGTAAATAATATGTGAGAAGAGTTGACCGAACGAATAGCAAGAAGCCCGCGCTGGTGACGATGGTGATGATAGTGGTGATGGTGGTGGTGGTGATTCTGTTGCTGCTGCTGCTGGTGATGGTGGCGGTGTTGGTGGTGTTAATGGTGGTGATGGTGTTGGCGGTGGTGTTGGCGGTGTTTTGGATATGGGTAGGGGTGTATACAAGTGGATAGCGCAACAGAGGTCTATGTAGGGCGAGGGTGTCGATGCTCTTGGAGCACCAAGATCCCAGATCCATGCCCAATCCGTCCAAGTTTACGGAGATCATGTCTATCATGGCATTTAGTGGTGTCGGCGGAGTTCGGGCGTCTGGGCGAGCAGCACCTGTCCCGCTTGGATGGCTTCACTCTCGAGGTCAGACCCGTCGCTCTCAGTGCAGAGGTTCTCGCGTGTCTGACACCAGAGCAGAAGGAAGCGAGCTCCAAGACTAGAGTTGTCGGCGTCCCTGCCCAGTACTCCGACATGAAAGCCTTTTTCTCAGGATCTTCATGACACAACAGGCCATACCATATGCAGGGCATACCATGGCCGAAATGGCGGCGAGGTAATGGCGAAGTGTCGGGTAAGTCCTGGGCTTCAAATTAGGAAGAGAGATGGCAGACAATTTGGAATCGCCATCCGCGAACACGACACACCCCCACGAGCGTCTCAGCTAGTTTTAACCTCTAGAGGTCTCCATACCTCCGGCACTCAAGAAACCACAACTACTGGACTTGCCATTAAATTCCAGAAGCTCTTGCCAGAGGCAGACACCGACAAGTGCGAACTGTACATGACGGGCCAGACGCCCGTTGTCCAGCAGCCAAACCCGGAGGACAAGTATCACTGGGACTAGCTTTGGCACGGGATGCCAGACACAGCCGCCTCGACAGGTCTGTCCAGTCTTCCAGTCGACCGAGCATACTGAAGGTATAGGGGGGGTATCCGGGCGGACCAGAAAGGCGGGTTGCGTTGGCAGAGTCAACCTACGCCCACCCCCTCTGCAGAAAGCAGTTAAGAAGGAGCCGTTGGACTGCTGGAGGCTTCCATTCTCGCTGTCGTCGTCTTTGGCGGCAAAGGGCGCTGAAGTGATCGGGAGCGAGCTGGTGGGCGGGAAGCGAGCACCATATGTCCAAAGTAGTCCGTCATGGGAAGCCATGGATAAAGATGAGGAGACCAGATGCATGAGCCATTGGTTCCTGGAAGATGGTTAATTGTTATAGACGGCCAACAGACCTGGTATGGACAGGCCAATGACCTCCCTGGAATGATCAGACCTATGACCTCTCTGGCAGATCCTCATCATCCTTTGATGGGATAGCCAACGCTAGGTCGACAGGTTCGGCCTGCTGAGCCAACGACACCAGTCCCCCAGCATGCCATAGATAACTAGTGCATCCTGTCCACCGCACAACTCTACAATCACATGACGACGGCCAAGCGCCTTTTTCGGGCCATGTGCAAGGCTGATTTGTTATGCAGGAAGGATCCTTGCGAAGGGGGGAGGAACCCCTGAAGGGGTGTGTACAACTAGATCCTCCATATGAAGTTTAGATAGATCAATCATCCTTTTTTCATCCCACACCTCTCCCACATTTCTGGTGATCGTGGCAGGGTTACCTACTAGTTCCCCATCAACCCAAATCTACAGGCCACGATTTGACCAGCCCATCACCCGCCGAGATCCTTGATTAATGACATGAACATGGCAAGTAAGGAGCAAAAGTTCACTGTGAAACCAGGGACAAGAGAAAAGTAGTGGTGACTGCACATTTTGAGTCAAATAGACATCGCTATCGTTAATATTTAATGCCATTTTCCATCCATCCATTCCAGCTCTCTTTCTCCAAGAGTAGCCGCTTATTGCACAAACTCGCTGCTCTCGACAGTGTACAGGTCAACGTACTCATCCACAGGAGTAGACTCGAGCTTCTTGGCATCCAGGTTGAGCTCGACCAGCTCCTTGACCCTGGCCTCGGGGTAGTGGGGGCCGAGGTGGCGCTTGTACTTCTCGAGGATGACGGGCTTGGCCTCCTCGCGGCGGAGACGGTGGCCCAGGGGAGCCTCGACGGCCACCTCCTCCAGGACGGTGCCGTCGTTGAGCTCGACGGTGAGGGCGTTGGAGATGGTGCGCAGGCTGGGGTCGTGGTAGTCCTTGGTGTACTGGGGGTCCTCGACACACTTGATCTTCTGGCGGAGGGACTCGACCAGGGGAGAGGTGGCGGCCTCACCACCGTCGACGTAGTCGGTGGCCTCGAGGCGGCCGAAGACGAGCATGGTGGCGCACATGTACTGGATGCAGTGGTCACGGTCGGCAAAGTTGTCCATGGGCTTGAACTGCTTGTCAATGATGCGGATGCAGGCCTCGTGGGTCCGGCAGGTGATGGCCTTGATGTCGGCGGCAGACTTGCCCTGAGCCTTGAGGATGTGGTG
>JAANQP010000819.1:253-10893 GCA_011320165.1 Fusarium protoensiforme
TTAACCAATACAAGCAATAAAAACACCAATCAGAAGCTGGTCTTCTGCTTTATAACCTTATCTTATCTTTGACCCACTTTTATTCCTCTATGATCCCTTATCTAGCTAATCAGCTATTTATAAGGACTGATTCCACTGCCTATTCTCCTCTAATCATAGTTACCTACCCTATACCATTTTCAGACTATATAGTCTCTATTTTTCAGTCTTTTACAGTCCTAGGGTTAGCTATAGAGTTAGTAATATAAAGTCCTTTTATAATACTTAATAAATCTTTGATTACTCTATATTTACTATTATTTAAAAAGAATCTTAACTTCAATACCCTTTAGATCTCCCTCTTGCCACTTCCTAATATAATTTATAAAAGACTGTGTGCCTTCTGACCAAATCGCACCCCTGGCTGCCTTCGCCTTCGACTCTGCATCTGGTGCCTTCCTTCCATCTCCATGACCATTGAAGTATCCCGGAGTACATCCTTGCATTAAAGAAAAATAAGGTGCCCGTTTCACTATCTCTGCTGTGTGTGCTTCCTCAGCCTTCTTTGTCACTTCGATAATAGGCCGCTCGTATGGTTTGGTTCTACTAAAGGCCCGTAGTAATATGTGCGTGACATTGTCCGCGATGATGCGAAGCATCATCACGTTGTTTCCCGCTGCTGTACCCTGGGACGCACCCGTGAAGAACAGGTTCGGAAAGCCATTCGTCGCGTACCCATGAAGTGTGGCAGCGCCGCCTGTGTTCCACTTTTCGTCGAGAGACACACCGTCGCGTCCAAGAACATCAATGTTTAGTTTTGCTCCAGGACTTCCGCCTCGCGAACCTTTGAGTGAATACCCGGTACAGAAGACAATAATATCCATATGAAGCTCTTTTCCGCTCATGACAAGCCCGTTCTTCGTGATTGCTGTGGGACCTTGTCCCTCAGTGTCTACGAGGTGCACGTGAGGTTTGTTGAAGAGCTGCAGATACTCGTCGCTGAAGGTCGGGCGTTTACACCATGAATTGTACCATGGCTTGAGTTTCTCAGCCGTCTCGGGATCCTGAACGAGCTTGTCGATCCTGGCTCGCACCTGGTTCATGTGTGGTAGGTCAAGTGCTTGAAATTCAGCCGCATGCCTGGTAAGTGAATCTGGTGAAGGGTCTACTACTCCCCACAATGGTGAACCAAGTAGAGCTGAGTAGGCTGGCATGTCTGTCCAGCCATCCGCCGTTAAATCCTCATCTCCGGGCTTAGTCGAGTTTGTGATGAAACTGTTCCAGTTTACCTGACGCTCCCATTGCCAGCCTGGCTTGCTAGCGATCTTGGTCTTGAAGACCATGGGATCGGTGGCGTATTGGTTTCGTGGCTTTACGTAGGCCGGAGTCCGCTGGACGACGAATAATTCTTTGGCGTATTTGGCAATCTCTGGAATAACGCCGATCGCAGTGGCAGCCGTTCCTATGACAGCAACTCGTTTGTCCTTGAATCCAGTCAGAGCCTGATGAGCTTGGGATCCTCCAGAGACATGATAGTCCCATCGGGCGGTATGGAACATCTGGCCAGAGAACGAAGATAACCCAGCAATCCTGGGAACTTGAGGATGCGTCAGACCACCTCCCGCGAGATAGACGAATTGCGCTTGGATAGTCTGCCGTTGTGGAGGCGTTGTATTACCGCGACGTTCGGCATATTCCACATTCCACACCTTATTCTGATCATCCCATCTCAATCCCTCAACCTTGGCACGAAAGAGAGCATAATTGGAGAGATTCCAGTGCCGAGCAATCCGCTCGGCATGCTCCCGAATCTCTGCACCTTTGGCGTATTTGTGCGTCGGCATGTAGCCTGTCTCTTCCAACAACGGTAGGTATATGTAGCTCTCAAGATCGCAATGCAGGCCTGGGTATCTGTTCCAATACCATGTACCACCGAAACCTCCTGCAGCGTCTAGGAAGCGGATGTCGTGAGCGGCTGCCAAGCCCGATTCGATCAGCCGAACGGCGAATTGAAGACCGCCAAATCCAGCTCCCACGATGATGAACTTGTAAGTTGCCCCGGTGACAACAGGCGAGGGTCTCTCATTCATGGCCTGATGATCAGCCCAAGGATCCTGCTTCAAGAATCGAAGTGGCTCCGCTTCGGCATCTGTCAAAGACACAAACTGCGAAGAACCCTCAGGGTGCACGCGTTTCTTCGCTGCTTCTGCGTACTTTTGTTGGATGGCTGCGAGGTTCGAAAGATCATCTGCAGCCTTGGCATGGGCCTCGGTCTCGACGGTTGACGCCATGTTGCGTCTTCAAAATGATAGTCAAGTCTCAAAAGAAGGTCCCAAGGCACAGGGTCGCTGGGCAGACACGTTCAAAAGGAATGGACGAGATTTGAGCTCTATTTATGAAAAACATGCTCCGCTCTCTTTTAGAATGCAGGAATAATATTGCGAACGCCATGGCCGTCCGATCATGCGCCATTTCTCTGCAAAGGGGCGCTCCCATTAGCCTGTTGGTGAGGTGGTCCGTTGTCGGCGCAAACCTTTGCTTCATCAATTGAATCACGCCAGAGTCTAGTCAGAAGACGACATCGGAAAAAGGCCGCATTGCGGAACTAAAGAACACTTCCTTTGTGGTTCGGGCTCAGAACCCCTTTCCATGTTGTTCCTCATGCACGGTCTTGAAGTTTTACTGTGGGGGTTCCATGATGCGGGATCGCTTCACGTTACGGCCAAGTATCAATCCTGGCATGTGTGGCCTGGGAATTCATTGCGCCAGTCTTTTGAGAGGACTCGCTGTTAATCAAACGAGCGGCATTCGAGATATACGATCTCTTCATAATAAAAGCCTACTACACTGCCACAGCAAATCTTTCTATAACCACTTTTATCTCGCTGTGCACAGCTCTGTAAGACTTGCAAGCGACGACCATCCATATCATCAAGACCATCTCTACCGAAGCCCAAGTCTGTCGGCTAAAGCATAGAAGCCCTCTTCTTGCTTCAGGGCTCATGTAAAGAGCAGTCGGTCGAGCTGTTATTGACCCAAAAGTAGGTGAACGCAGCCCCTTGTTTTCGGCCTATGCTTTAACCTCTCACCACCATCTTCGATTCTTAATGTAATCATCGCTTTGGACGTCAATATCCACACGCCCTGTGTAGGCCTTCCCTTCCTTCCGTGCCTTGAGAGTATCCCGTCGGACCTGTTGCGTTTGGCGCTCAATGTTACGCGTAAGCCACCAGGTCCAGAGATTAGCAACCAACGCAGTAAGCGTGATAGCAAGCCCGATCAGGAAGCTGTTGCGGTAGCGATCTTCAGCCCATCTTGCTTGGAAGAACTGTGGCCCAACGACCGCACCCAATTGAGCAAAGCTACTTTGAAGACCGATGGCAAAAGCCGCCCCCGTGGATCCTGACATGACCGAGGTTCTCCAAGACCAATACGGTACGTAATAAGAAGCGCCAAAGAACTGACTCAGAATGCAGGCGGCGTAGAGTCCGCCGGTGTTCGTGATGGTAAAAAAGAGGACATAGCAAAGAACAGCGCCACAAACGACGACACTGTAAAAGTTAGAATGTCAACAACATTAGAGGTGAGGAAGTATGGGCATCTGGGTGGTTGATAGAGGAGGAGCCTTACACGCAAAGAAGAGGCCTCGGCGCCCAAGCCCTCGAGGTTATCAGTACACAGATTGACATGGCCAGAATGCCTGCAATTGCCGGTGGGATGTTCAGCAAGAGACTGAGTGGCAACTTGGCAAAGCCCAGACCAGCAATGATGCTGGGAAGATACCAGCCGAGTGCGTAAGTCGATAGGTTCATCAAAGTCTGGTCGAACAGAAAAGCCCACGTAGTCGGGCTCTTCAGGGCAATGATGGCATCCTCGGTGCTCCAGTTCTTGTCACTGGTTGCTGGGGCATGAGGCGGCATTCGAGCTTCGACAAACTGTTGCTCCCGAGGAGTGAGCCACGAGCGACTGCGCTTCGACTTAGGAAAGTCAGGTAGCACGAAGTAGATTAGAATGGCCAGTAGCATGGTGGCAACTCCCTCGATAATGAAGGTCCATCTCCAGCCGGACAGGCCTTGGAGGCCGTTCATGTAGCTAGTCCCGTAGCAGACCAAAGCCCCAAAAATTCCAGAAAACTGAGCAATGGAAAAGTACCAGAGAATCGGGCGCCCAGCTTCGTCAGTGCGATACCAATACGAGAGCGTCGTGATCATGCCTGGGAACATGCCAGCTTCTAGCATTCTGCCCCAAGTCAGAACGATTTGAACCATGATCGGGAGCCATACGCCCTATACAAGCAGCCTCAAGGAAGCTTTAGAAGACAACTTACCCAACAAACCAACGGCAGACAAGGAGTTGAGTCGTAGTGCTGGTCGCAGCACCGCACGCCGTCGCGATACCCCACGTGAAGAAGATTCTCGCCTGCATATGATGAGGCGTCATCCACTTGAGTAGCAAATTGCTTGGTAACTCGAAGATAATATAGGCAATCTGAGCACAATGAGCGGATAGTTACATGGAATAAGATAGCTTCTTACCCCCTGAATCGTAGCCATTAAAGTATATCTATCAATGGAGAAGCCGAGCTCGGTCATGATGTTGTTTCCTGTCCCAAGCTGCATGGTCCGGATGATGGCGATGTTCGAAAAAGCAATCTATAACATCTTAATCTTAGCATCCTATTGATTTGCTGTGCAAGATGGTGCCGCCTTTACTGACTTACGTTCTTGAACATAAACATGACGCCGTACAGGATGAGGAACCTATTGTCCACCTTTTTCATAATAGCGTTCTCCTCGTCGGCGCTGAAGGTTGCTAGGAACGCGATACGCGCTTCTGGGTCATTTCGGAGGTCTCTCGTGAGATCCTCGGCGTCAAAGGCGCCCACGATGGCCATCGCTGACTTCTGACCAGCCTCGGGATCCTGGGCTGGGAGCGAGCTCTCCGAACTCTTGTCTTCAATGAGGTACGCCATATTTTCTTGTCGAATCTCGGAATATTAGAATTCGTAATGTCAAGTGATTTCGCCAGAGGTGAATCGTCGGGTGAACTGTTGAGCCAGAGGATGCCATCGTCGAGACACATATAAGCTTATGCCATTCGTCTCGAACATGGCAACTCCATCTCGTCGCATTGCCAAGACCCGAACGATTATGGTGCAATTCCTACATTGCAGTACATCATCGCTATCAATCTAGGGAAGGTATGCTGCTTTGGCGTCGCTCCAGCCCGAACCCATGGAGCCGATGATCGGGGTCAAAAGCCAACTTAAAATTCAGGCCCTCATTGATCATGTACCAGGGTTCCTAGTCATTCCAGCCGACTAGCACGCGATTGCTCAGGTGAGTGGCTTGGCCTCGTGCTCGGTTGAAGGTGGTGTAATGGTATCTTCACATGGTGCAATAACCTTACGAAGCTGGAACGTAATACTTGATGTGACTGCGAGAAACAACGCCCATTTACATACCCTGCTGTGGGAGGCTACAACTTCAAGACTTCAAACTTTCACAGTCCTGAGCCTGACCTGAACACGCACTTTATCCCGCCAGTCAACTCAGCGTAATCATGCCAGCCCAGGTATCAAATAAACTCCGTCTCGCTGCCTTTATCTATTCCGGCCAGGCAACCCAAATTTGGCGGCACAAGAACCAACATGCCCATGACAGCCTCAATATCGACTACTACATCGAGTATGCACAGCTCGCTGAAAGTGCCAAATTTGACACACTGTTCCTGGCTGATGGGGCTTCTTTCCCATCAGGCCCCTTAGCGAAACACCTTTGGAGTGTTAGCACTTTTGAGCCAGCAACCCTGTTCTCAGCTATTGCGGCCCGTACCAAAGAGATTGGCCTCATCTACACTGCGAGCGTTAGTGACAATGAGCCAACACACCTTGCCCGCCAACTCGCCAGCTTGGACCATATCAGCCGGGGTCGCGCTGGTTGGAATGTCGTTACGACCCAAGGACCAGGCTCGGCCAACTATGGCATCCCCCCAGAAGAGGCCAAAGACAGCGCTGCAAAGTACACCAGGGCCAAGTTGTTCTTGCAAGCCGTACAAGCCCTCTGGGATAGCTTTGAGGACGATGCGCTCTTGAGGAACAAGGAGACAGGCATCTACGTGGATCTCGACAAGATTCATCGACCTCGGATCGATGGTCTTTACAAGGTCGCCCAACCTCTGAAGATTGAGCGACCTGTTCAAGGCTATCCGGTCATCGCTCAGGCAGGGACTTCGGCTGAGGGAATTGCCTTTGGCGGCTCAACTGCCGATGTCATTTACTGCGCCAATTACTCCATTGAGGATGGCCAAAAGACATATCGGGCACTGAAGGACGCGGCTATCTCAGCTGGAAGAAACCCTGACCATCTCGTTATTCTTACGGGTGCAGCGGTTATCTGGGGCGAGACCCAGGAGGAGGCAGAGGCGAAGCTCGCCGAGGCGACGGCGTTGTGGCCGATTGAGGTTGCTATCCAAAACCTTGGAATCGAATTGGGCGACGTGGATATAGACACACCGTTCCCGGAGAAGTGGGAAGCGACTTTCTCCCAAGGCCGTTCTGCGGCCATTGTCTCCTTTGCAAGGAAGAACAACCTGACTGTTCGTCAGACGGCAGAAAGGTGTTCCATCGGTTTGGGACACAGACCACTGGTGGGAACCACAAAGGCCATCGTCGATGATTTGCGAGCTTGGGTCGAAGCTGAGGCTACCGACGGGTTCGCCATTATCCAGCCGCTTTTGCTCGATGGTTTACGGGATTTCACCACCCATGTTGTGCCAGAGCTGGTACGTCAAGGGCTGTTTCGTTCTGAGTATGAGGGAACAACGCTAAGGGAGCATATAGGGTCCCCAAGACCCGTGAATCATTTCGTCAGGACTACTTAGAGAGGGCTTAGGCATCTGATAGAACTGTAACTCAGCGCAAATTGCTGCAACATTTCATTTGCCTTTTTCCCCCCAACTCGCTAGTCGTCACGTATCCATTCTTATTAGTATAGAGACACAAAGTTAGACCCTATAGAGACTGAAGGCTCACACGGCACGTTGTGATTGAATTACCAAATTTTCCACGTTGCACACTAGGACGATGGGATGCAACGTATTCTCTTTACTTTGTCAAGAAGACTGCTTAAGGCCAGGGGGACGGAGGCCTTGGAGCAAGTCGATAAAAACAATACATTCGTAACACGACTGAAGAGTATACTTGAGTTTCAATGATACAATAACATATCAATAAGATCTACAACCATGATGAATGACGCCGTGATGGCTTTAATAAAGCTTCTTCTAAGATGGATAAAAGGCACCATCTTAACCCCCATGCAAATGCCAAGGACTAGCAATAGCCAAGAGGAGTCAAACCCATCTGCAGCGGGCAAGGAGTACAACAAAGATGCCGCAACTCGTTACCGAACCTTGTTGATGTCGGAGAGGGGTGGAGATGCAGAGAAGAAGACTTCGTTGGAACGATATGACGCCATGAATGACGGTTGCGATAACACAGCATAATACCGTATTACCTGATAACATTCGGCCGGCCTGGTGGAGCAGAGATTCTCGCTTCACTGCATGTCTTAGCCTTAATATAGCCAAGACCACGTCAAGGGATAATCTAGCATCGCTCACTCGCAATTCATAGCTACTTATCTAATGCATAGAGGCTAAAGCTTGCAGCCAAGCGACAATCGTTGCTCCACCAGGCTAGCCGAGGGAAGATGCAATCTTAGTGCTGTATGAGCTGACAACACCCACGTCTCAATCCAATTGGTCGTTCAGAACCGACAGGGACAGAATAGATAACAACTCCCGGCAATAAGAGCCGAGATGGTGACATTGTTGCCATGGTCTGACCGGATGGGCTATAACGGCATCGCATTTTCTTGATTTGAAATCAAGCACATATCTCTAATGGCGAGCTTGTCCAAATAGCCGACATCGGCCCCCAAGCTCCTCAGCGCACCCCGTCAAGCTTGCATATAGTCTAGAAGATCAACTTGGTATAATTCGCGATAATCCGACCAACTGCCTAGATTAAGGATGGGTATCCAAGGTGCGTCGGAAGGCCATGGGGCGAGATTGAAATGAACTGACTTGGCACTAGAAATTTTGTTCGCTTAGACCGGCTTTTTTCCATAATGTCTCGAAACCAAGCCGCGAAAGACTTCAAGGCCTTGCATGTCCCGTTCAAGCCCATTGTCGTGCCAAACGTTTGGGACATTGCCTCGCTTCTCGCCATCACGTCTCTCAACACCAATCACACCGAGCGGCAGGTCAAGGCAGTGCCAACATCGAGGATAGCATCCCTTCTGCTGGACATGTTGGCAGTATACAGGATGCTCTGTACGATCAAACTGAGCAGGTTCGACGACTCGAACTTGCTTTGAAGGCCGCAAAGGAAGCCAAGTGTCCCGACTTTGTGCTGAACGCCCGATGCGACATATTTACCTTGGCTCCTCATCCGACACTAGATGACCAGGCTCGACTTGAAGAAGGCATCAAGCGGGGAAAAGCCTACCTCAAAGCGGGTGCTACTACGGTATTCTTCCCTACTCTGGCGGCAAACGGCTTGGAAGAATTTGTTGTGAAGACTTTGGTGCAGGAATTCGATGGCAGGGTTGCCCTGTTGCCAGCACATTCATCGACAGGGTTATCTACCAAGGCTCTTGCCGAGCTAGGGGTTGCCCGATTACAGTTCGGGGCCAGCTTCTTCCTGATTGCCAGGGATGCGATCAAGGCGGCTGCAGTCAGAGTTTTAAACGGCGACAGCATCATCTAGTCATATATCTATAACAATATTGGCAAAGCGCTTTAAGTAGCAAGCTAAGAAAGGAC
The DNA here is from genome assembly GCA_011320165.1 of Fusarium protoensiforme. NCBI lineage: Eukaryota > Fungi > Ascomycota > Sordariomycetes > Hypocreales > Nectriaceae > Fusarium > Fusarium protoensiforme. The sequence goes on from JAANQP010000819.1 coordinate 9,062, forward strand.
TGGGATATAATAAGCGTATTTTAACTATAGATAAATTAGTTATACTAGGTTTAATATCCAACGTTCGGTCCCTTTTCCCCATCTCCACAAACACCAGTGAGGCTTGATCCCACAAGAAGCCTCCTCAATGAAAAATCCAGCAAGAAGCGAAGACCGTGGCTTAAGGACCAATAAGCTTGGGGTATTGGGCTTTATGTCGTTGCATATTGATAGGCGTGTCTTTTGCTGCTGTCGCCCATCACTTCTTTTTGGAAATGCCATTGATGATAACACGTTCTAATAGACAAGACTACTCATCATATAGAGGCATACTCTATTCTCCATTCTCAGTTGCCGCTTCGGCCACTGGGTTACTTGGGGGACACGCTTGTGCTCCCCACCGCCAAAGCAAGTAGAGCTAGGCTCCGAGGCAACTTCTCCGCCCTGCACTCTAACCATGATAAAGCCCGCCATGAATAACCATAATAATACAGTTTACTCCAGCAGTCTCTCAATCAGGGACTCTAAATGTTGCAAGTTACTCTCATGTGAGCCTTTGTTATTCATCACCGTCTCTCGCCTTTGTTGAGAAGCTTGTGCAACAGCTTTAGACTCATCAATATGCCAAGCAGCCTTAGTAGCATTGTCTGCCAGTTACACAATTGACTCTCGAACCGTCGATAGGTGCTGATCTGGGAATGCCCGAGCAGTCCGCTTGGCTCCATGGATTGCAAACCATAAAGGCCCACTCGTAGTCTCAATTGGAGCCTGGCTGAGCCATCTGAGAGGTTGTGCGGTTGTCGGAGCTACCGGTGTCAGGTTCATGCGCTGGCGTGGATGGTGTGGGTAAAGTCGTTGGGCTGTAGATTGCGGTGCTGATATCAATGTCCTTGTTGGCAATAGAAAGGATGGGCCCAACAAGTGCTGCTAGTTCTGCACCGTTGGGAACTGCCTGCACCGAAGGGATGGGTGAAGGACGCAAAATAGCCTGGACCTCCGAGATAGCTTGGAGTTGGTCATGGTCGAGGCCGATAAGCGGTGCTTGGAGCCTGGCCCACTCAACCTAGGGCTCAATTTGTAGAATAGAGGGTCGGCCTTGTAAGAGTCGCTTAAGGCTGCCGCCATAGAAGCTTATATCTTAAGGTTACGGTGTTTCATAGCATCAGGTCTCAATGCCGTCATGTATTCATCAATGTGTTTTTGATATTGTGGTTATCTTAGAGGCATCAAAGGTTAACGATGGCGAAGATGCCATAGCTCAATGTGTCAAACTGTCGCGCGTGAAGCTTCCCTAGAATAAAATCGTAACGCATGACGAGGGCGATATGACTTGGAACCAGCGCACTAGCCCAGCCGCCAGATAGTTGACTCGTGTCGACAATGAGAGGAAGTCATATTTGGCGGAAGCTGCGTCGTTTGCCTTGATAAACGATATAGACGACAACGCAATGATTCTTATTGATGAGCGCAGGTATGTAGATTTGTGTATCCTTGAGGTGTTTATCTTCGAAGAGGAACCATGGCAGTGATGGCGGAGCATCGGCGTTGGACTAAGTAAACTTGAGCCTCAAGCGGGTGAGGGCCACGATGTTATACTTTTATATTCCTACTCTCGCCTACTTAAAATAAAATTCTTAAAATCATAGGTTTAATAAAATATAAAAATATAAATAATAAGTAAGTATATAATAAACTATATAGCAAGGGGCTTTATATTTATAAACTTTATTGCCCCCCTATTATTTAAGTCTCCTCTCTTACTACTAATAGCTACTAATTATTATTAACTTAACGATTTAGCTTTTTATTTATTTTAAAGCAAAGTATTAATAATATATTCTTAACTTTTTATT
>JAANQP010000820.1:0-45120 GCA_011320165.1 Fusarium protoensiforme
GGCACACACCCCCTCCCCGGGCCCCAGCACGCCAATACTGTCCGGACCAGCATCGCAGGCTACAAATGTCTACGCTGCCCCCCGACCATCGCAAAGGCGCGCCGCGAGCAGCTGGAAACACAGTCAACATGGCTGTATCTCAGTCTTCCAAGGCCAAGCCGGCCTCAAAAGCCAGCAATGGCAAGCCCAGAACAAAGACGCAGATGCATCGCCGTTCAAGAACAGGTTAGTTGCGCCGCCCACTTACACGGCTGGGAGATTGGGAGGGAGCGGAGCTCATGAGCGCCCTCACCTTTCTGGCTCTGCTCTGAGGACTCTAGACTGACCATTGCGACCACAGGCTGCTACACATGTAGACTGCGACGCAAGAAGTGCGACGAGGGCTCGCCCATGTGCACCGCCTGCAAGCACCTGGGTTTGCAGTGCGAGTATAAGCGACCCATGTGGTGGAGCAACAACGATATGCGACGCAAACACAAGGACGACATCAAGATGATCATTAAGCGCAAGAAGCTTTCTGAGAAGTCGTCGCACAACATGCAGAACTCGGTCTCCAGCTCACCTCCAGGCCTGACCCGATCTCTGCCCACGTCCTCCTCCTTCACTGACACCCTCGACCGCACAAGGTCGGCCTCGATTGACTCGCACTTTTCCACTGCTTTCAACTTCAACAGCCCGCCCAGCGGCAACGAGTATGGCTTCGGTGCTCCCATGCACCCCGAGCTCATGTTCGGCAGCTACTCGCCCTATGAGATCGACGTCAAGACTGAGCGCCAGATGTTTGTCAACGATGTGCCCACGCTTCGCGAGTCGCACATCTCCACCTTTAGCACTTTCCAGACTCCTCCTCCCGCTGGCACAGTCCTGCCCCCAGGCCCTCTCGACAGTGAGTGGACTGAGCAGATCCGCAAGGAGTCGCTCTCTGAGGAGACGTTGAACTGCAACTTCTTCGACTTCTCCCACGGCCCCTCGGCCGAGACCAGACAGGTCCAGATCGAGCTCGAGGAGAATGACCAGCGCCTGCTGGATCACTTCATCCAGTTCGTTCTGCCAACCATCTTCCCCATCCTCGAGTCTAACCAACATGGCTCGGTCGGCTCTGACCTGATCCTCCCCGCCCTTCAGTCCAACAGCGCCTATCTGCACTGCTGCCTCAGCGTCGCCGCCCAGCACCGCAAGTCGCACGCCAATGTCGCCAACGAGGACATTGACGGTGACATTATGCGCCACCGCTACGCTACCATCTGGGCCCTCTGTGAGGCCCTGAAGAAGGATGAGAACCACCAGCAGATCCTTGAAGCCACCCTCGGCCTCATCTTCTTCCAGTCCGTAGTCGGCCGATATGACGATGGCCTGCTCGACATCCCCTGGCACCAACACTTCCAGGCCGCCATCAGCCTTGTGCAGAAGCTCGACCTTCCCGGCATCGTCGCCGACCCTACCAGGGCCTCGATGCAGACCCCCTTCAACATGTCACTCACCTCTTGGATTGACATCCTTGGCGCCACCATGAAGGGACGATCACCAACCTTTGCCCATACCTACCGTGAGAAGCACCTCTCCCAGGTCAACCCCAGTCTTGGCCTGCGAGAGCTCATGGGCTGCGACGACCGGGTCATGTACCTCATCTCAGAGATTGCCTGCCTCGAGTCCCTCAAGAAGGACGGCATGGACGACTTTACCCTCTGCCAGCACGTCTCAGCTCTTGGTGAGCAGATCAGCTTGACCGAGATGGGCGATGCAGGCCCCAAGATGCCCTTCAATGCCAATGGCAGCCTTTCACCCAAGCAGCTGTCCAAGAACATGACAATGGCTTTCCGCATTGCCGCGCGCATCTTCCTCTGCAGCCTGGTCCCTGGCTTCAACCCCAACCAGCCCTCTCCCATGGGTCTGGTCGAGAAGCTGACCTCGGTGCTTCAACACATCCCCTGTGGCCCCAACGGGTTTGACCGCAACCTTGCCTGGGTCTACCTGATTGGCGGCTCTATCAGTGTCCCTGGCAGCACATTCCGGACCTTCTTTGAGGACCGCCTTGCTCAGCTGGGTGACCTGGCCAAGTTTGGGTCGATGGGCCGCGTGGCGACTCTGCTGCACGAGGTCTGGCTGCAGAATGATAACCTCTCGGGTGCTAGCACACCCGGGTCTTCGGCGTCTGAGATGACCCAGCCGCACATCCACTGGCGGGATGTCATGGAGATGAAGGGATGGGACTTCTTGTTGATCTGAGCCTCACCCAGCACCGCTTCTACAGAGCCTTCAACAGCTGGCCTTTGAAGGGGTAGTGGGCGCGAGCATGCTGGGTGAGGCCCCATCATGGGTCATCCCAGCAACAAGTTGTACCCTCACCTTCTTTTCCATGAGGGCGGCGTAGGACCGTCTCACAAGGCGATGCAGGCATTTGCCAGCCGCCGAGGACCAGGATCGGGAGCCTTTGCTCCCTTGTCCTTTATGAGGCATTATCATTCGCTTCTTGTTTCTCTTGGCCCCTTCCGGGGTTTCAAGAATGGGCATTTCCTATTATACTTTCTTTTTTTATATCACGTTTGACTTCATTTACAATGATACCTACTGGGATGGGACCTTTATAGAGGAAGCCGCAAGGCGTTTTGGGCTGGAATTGAGCCTTCAGAGAAGAACTCGACACTTGGAGACACACACACACCACTTCTCGACACTTTGGGATACAACGGGGCTGGGGAGGCAAAGAAGCACGGCACTGTGGAGGTGCATGACAGAGGTTGTGGACGATTGGCTGGAGCGAAGCATGAGGGTGGCAGAGAGTCACGACCATATGCAGGAACAATGGGACGACGATAGGACGGACACGACAATGGATGTTGGGGGAGGGGTTTCCTTGGATGGTTTGGTTTGGTTTGGGACGAGTACCGCAAGACTCGGGATCGTTCGCTTTTTTTCATATTCGTCATCATCATCATTTCATGGTCATGGTCATCTATATACCAAGCGGGCAATGGTACAGGGGAGGACATGGAAAACGGCGCAGGGCAGGTTTCTGGCATTGACATAGGCATAGGTGGGATTGGGGCAGGGAAGGATGATGACGATACTGTATGTATGAGGATGGAATTTGAAGCTCTGGGAAGCTCGGATAATGGGCTAGCTCCCAGACGGGGAAGTAGAAGAGAAAGAAGCAAGAAATCATGTGTAATGACAGAAAGTACAAGGATTCTTTACAGCTGAGCTGGCTTGACATTGACAGACAGGATGTGGCTGGCTGACTACCTAGACAAGAAGACATTGGACACACGCCTCTCCCCAGTTGTGGTGCTACCTTGTCGTTTCGGCATCTCTTTTGGAAGAAACGGAATCAGATGAGATCAGATGAGGCGACAAGAGACGCTGGGTTGTAGGCCGTTCAAACCGGCCCAAAGCGGAGACAAGGTCCGAGATGGCGAGAGAGTAACCCGGGATGAGTTTAAATGCCTCTCTTTCTCTTTCCAGTGCTTGATCCGCTCGCCGGGACAGAGTTGGATTTCAGCAGGGCATGAACCCCCCGTCCCTGCAAGCCGTTGAGAAGATGGCGGGTAAGCAGCATCACACCACACTGCTGGCCTACTGGGGTATTCGTACAGCTACTACCTACATAGAAGGATGGAAGCCGTAGGTAGAGAGATCGGGCACGGTGGCATCGACGGTGGGTGACCTCTTTTGGGGACCCTGCTTTGGACGGATGCACTGCGTGGCCTGACGAGAGTGGAAGATTAGATTAGCAGGAATAGCCTTGTACCCCTGGGGAATGCGATGCGATGCGATGCAAATGCGATGCAATGGTTTTTCTGTCTTTAGTATCCGGGGGAGAGAAGCCGTAAGGTAGCCATGACATGATGGACACCTAACAATAACTATCTATGCTGTAGTGAAGCCATTCATCCATCCATCCCATATGTAGATGCAATGCAATGTAGTGCAGAGCTAAAGGGATTCCCCTCCTGGCCTTGTCTTCCCGCCCGCCCCCGGACGGTGAGTGTGCGGCCCGTTTGGCTCGTCTAGCCAGAGGGTCTTAGCTTGCACTGCAGCAGGCAGGCCAGAGCCAGAGGGACCAGCACAGCAGCGCATCAAGGCCCGCGTTGATCTAAGGTACGGGGAAGCGAGGCTACAGAGGGGTTCCGTTCGTGACATGGCAATCGAGGAAGAACACCACGTATGTCGGTCTAGCACGGGCCCGAATACGGTTTCTGTCGGATGATGATTCAGACAGTGCGTAGAGAGAGCAATTGACTAGTACGCCCTACTCTACGATGGGTGTGCGAGGTGTTCTCCGCGGACAGAGAGACACACAAGGCGGAATCTAGATGTGTGGGTGTGTGAGTGAGAGAGTAGGGGACCTTTTGGCGAGAGCACCAAGATTCCAGACCAAGAAGAAGATGGATGATCGGGTAAAAATTTAGAGACAGGGGATGGGATGGATGACAGGGCCAAGAGGACAAGGGTTCTGCGGTGGTGACCGTTACTGACAAAGAGACAAGAGGCAACAATAGATAGTCAGTATCACCATCTTCTTTGTCGGTTTCAACATGTGAACAAGACCATCATCAACACCATCATCTGGCATCATGGTCCCCGTGTCAGGTGTAAAGGAAGAAAAAAGACTCACCCACTCTCTCACATGTGTGGCCAACTCACTCGCGGCCTGCCCTTCTTCTTCTCAAACCTCTGCCGATTCACGCATTCGATTGCACGACCCAAGGTCAGAAACCGAAAGAGAGGCAGCCCATCAAACGGACGACGACGGCCTAAATAGCCTGCTCTTCGCTGCCTTCTCATCCAGCCCAAGGGGTTATTTTTGGTGCTTTTTGAAACCGAACCGGCCGCTTCAATAGAGACCATCATCACCAGGTCTCCATTGGGTTTCGCAGGGTCACTACTAAGCGCTGTACAGGTCTGCAACAACCCACTGGAGGTCGGGCGCTTCGGTTCATGCCTGAGAGAAACGTCAGATCTCATAGGCTCTCGTCACAGGGCCCTTTACAGGGCCACCTCCTACTGGCCTTCAGGCGCTAAACCTCAGGGTTTGCTCCCCGTGCTGTGGAGAAGGGGCCCAATCAGCGGCCTTCCCGACCGCCGCGCGGCTATTTCCTGAGACGAGAGACGCGACGCAGCCAACCACAGGTTGATCTGCCCCATCACCACTCGCCCTCATCCCACAGTCTACACTTGCAAACCACCCCACGGTCTCATCACCAAGAGATCTGGACCCGGATATTCTGGCTTCAGTCTTCCCCCCCCCATCTCTGGCGCCCTGTCAAGTGACAGGGGCATACGACTCCAACCGACTGGCTCCCGCCAACCCTGGTCTGGTTCAAGCCCGATCCGGGCCTTGGGTTCCATGTATAGATCTATGACGGATAGGCTGGGCATGACTCTTTTTTCTCGGGAACATGGGCGGTAAGGCGAGTTAGTATGCGCCCCAGCTCGTGATAGATCGTTTGACCATGGACGACTGGGGGCCTGTTGTTTCGTGGACCACGATGGGCTCGGTTTCCGTCTTTGTCGTATGTCTTGGGGTGTTCTTCCGCCGACATCTGTTCATCTCTCTCTCTTTCTCTCCCCATCCTTCTCTCTTGTTCAGCAATTTCAACTTTCCTTCAGTATTCCCTTTTTTCCCTCATCTCTCTCTGTTCTGTTTCTATTTCCTATTTCATACTCCATTGACGACTACCACCTATTCAGCCAAACCAAACAATCGACTTGTTCTACTTTGACTCATTCTTTTGGTCTCTTTGTCACTCACGCTGGTTGTGTCTGACTGGAACAAATTTCATCTCTATACGGTTCCTTTTTTCTCAATGTCTATCCCAGCTTGATCTTTTCGAATCTCCAGTTTCAACCAGACACGATCCAATACCCATCGACAACGACCAACATCACCACAACTTTCAACCTACATTACTACCTTACCGAATCCACAACCAAACGAGCCGTTGCTTCTTCACATCCGTCAAGATGCCTTGGGCTCGTCTCCCTACACCCCTCCGCCTCCTCCTCCTCACGGCGCTCTGCACGTCCACAACATCCGCCCTCCCTGCCAGCCGCATCTTTGCCCGCGAGGACACATGCGGCGCCGACAGGGTCTCGTGCAACAGCGACCTGACCGACCTCTTCTGCTGCCCCAAGGACTACTCATGCATACTCCTCGCCGGCGACACCTCGGCCATGTGCTGCCCGGCCGGCAGGAATTGCAACGAGGTCCGGCCTATTACCTGTGATCTCCGCGGCCAGGATATTACAAAGTACCCCAAGGCTCCTGTCATGACCATCATCACCAACATCGAGCTTGAAAAGTGCGGCAACAACTGCTGTCCCTTTGGCTACACGTGCGAGGGCGACTCCAAGTGTGTCCTAAACAAGGACCAATCTAGCCCTCCAGAGGGCGCAGAGTACCCCAGTGGAAGCTCCTCAGGTGCTCCCAGCGCAACATCACCCACGTCTAGCGAGACGGCCTCTGCCAGCGCCGAGCCCACCTCGACCTCTGAGCCCTCCAAGGCCAGCGACGAGAACCAGGATGAGGACCCGGAGGAGCAGAAGAAGGATTCAGGCCCCGCCACGACATCCATCGTCGGCGGCGTCGTCGGCGGCTGCATCATCCTCCTCATCATCGCCGTCGTCGTCTTCCTCTACTTCCGCCGACAGAAGAAGCGCGAGGGCGGCAGCTCCGAGAAGGGCGGTCATCACTTCTACGGCGGCGGCGGCAACAGCACCTCGAGCAGCGAGGCCTCGTTCGGCAACTTCATCTCGGAGCCCATCGTCCAGCCAAACTCGTACCGCGCAGACTTTATCCTCAAGACTCCCTCGCAGAACTCGCAGTCCGGGACCAGCTCCAGCGTCCCGCAGAGCCAGTTCTCAGGGGCCCAGAGCCAGTTCTCGGGTGCCAGCTCGAGCGTTCCTCAGAGGCAGTTCTCCTATTCCCCCTCGGCTACGCCTACACCTACACGGGTGCCCCAGGGTCCCCCTCGCATCCGCATCTCCATCCCAAACCCCTTTGACTCCCCCAACTCTTCGCCCAACCACAGGTCAACCCAGTTGAGCCCCATCGACGACACGCCCGTCCGCCACGGCACCGTCCGTCTGCCACCCATCCGCGCCATGAAGGCCTCGTCACAGATCAGCCGTCGCCCTGACAGCCCAGACCTCCAGCGCGAGCCCAGCTGCGAGAGCATCAACGTCTTTGCCGACCCCAGCGACGTCGTCAAGCCCCGCCGCCTGACACACGCCACAACCTTCACAGACCTGATGGACGAGGCTGACCTCCGAGGCGTGGGCCGAGGGAAGGCCTACGCCCCCGGGACGAAGCCTCACGTACCGGGGACAACACCAAGAATCTAGACTGTCTCTCTCAAAGTTGTTTTGTTGTAAACATGCTACAAGTGTCCCCCTTCACTTTTAATCTGACCTCCCCGCCCCAAACCTAACCCATCCTGCAGCGCACGATGGGATGCCCTCGTTATGTACATACATGATCAAAAACCTCCTTTTTTTACTTTTTACGCATCTCACCGCATTAGAAACCGGGTTCTCTAAATAGGCCCTGGCGTTGCGGAAGCATGGGAGGGAGTCTGTCGTTTATACCCTGAAAGATTTACCGGGGACAATGTCTGCCATGTGTTTTTGTAGCATCTGCTCCTTTTTCTTCCCCCTTTTTTATGTACTCTTGTTTGTTGGGGAAAAGGGCTATAGACACGTTCTGAATGATAAGCAAACACTTTTCTGTTACTCTCGGACCTTTTAGGTCAAGTGAATAAACTCATACATCTTTTTCGAAACTACAATTTCGAGATACTAGCATGACATTAGACACAAGAGGTATATGTTGCTTTAGATGATGAAGAATCATCCATCTCCGAATATGCCCAACCCCTTCAGACTCAAACATAAAAAATCCGCATCTCCCTCACTGTCCCCTTTTGGCCGTTATATACTCCGACGCTCCCAAAAATCAGTCCCAAGTGACGCAAGACAAGTCCATGCTATGCCGACCCTTCCATCCGTACATACAAACATACAAATAACGAGTGGTAAAACAACCAAGGCCAGCGAGGCCCTGCGTACAGACAGAGAAAAACAACGAACAGTACAAAATGTAAATGTAGCGATCGGGGGTATGTAAGTATGCGAGTGATCAGCTGTCCCAAAACAAACAGGTCTTTCCTCATGATGCCATCACATGGCTATTACCTCCTCTCTCTCTTCTCCCACTAGATGGTGTCAATTTTTGCTGAATGCCTTCTCACATGACGACGCATTTCTTGTCCTTCTCCTTGTTCTTGTCCACGGATCCGGTGGAGATGTCTGTCCATCCGGCGCTGCTAGCGGCGTCCGCGGCCTTCTTCTTCTTCTTTTTGCCCTTGCCAGTCCAGCCACGCTTCTTGGCATCCTTAATGTTCTTAGCGGCGCTGCGCTCAGCACGGCTGGGTCGGCGGTTAACCGTTGGTGATGTCCTTGTGACGGGCACGGGGGGAGCATTCAGCCAAGCTGGTGCGGCCTGGTGCGCAGGAAGTGCTGCTGTGGGGACGTGGTTGCCTCCCTGCGACGAGGCGATACTATATATCGTCTCTAGACGCTCCACCGTCGGCCGCTGGCCGGACCCATGAACTGGTCGAGGGTGGCGAGGAACCGGTGCAAGCAAAGGCGTCTCGCTTCGTCGGCCAGACGTCTGACGGGTTGGTGGGTCAAAGGCACCAGTCACACCTCTGGGGGTGCTGATAATGAGTGGTTGATCGAATTCGGGCTGTGTAAGGCTAGAATGTCCTGCTGCTACCGCACTAGGAAGCGAATGAGACAGGTAGTCACCATCCACGCTTCCCACAGGCCTCCGTGCCACATGGAAGCCTCCTGAAAGGCGTCTTGGGTTGCCCTGACTGACCCTGTGGTTTAGGCTTGCAAGCTGGCTAGAGCTGGGCAGAGGTGGCAAGGCCGAAAGAGAGTCATCCGTGGGCTGTGGCCTAGACCCTGGGAAGGGGAACCCGTCGACTTGGTCAGCGGGCCGGCCGGCCTCGGGCCCGGGACCGCCAGGCCAAGTTTGAGCGTTTGACAACCGCCTCACTCTATGCGCCGTACCCTGGCCTGACTGGACCGTATGTCCGGTCGCTGGTGCAGCATCCACATTCACCCTTGGGACCGAAGCCTGAGGTTGGGAGGGGGGTGGCAAGGCCACAGCGGGATCAGCGGGAGCTGTCACGGCTCTAAAATCCAACGACGGGGCAATTGAAGACACGGAAGGAATTCGAGAGTCGGGCTCTGAGGTTGCCGTCTCTGGTTGACGCGTAGGTTGTCGAGGCGAACCGGGGGGAGTAGCATCGTAGAGATCATCTTCCATCTCTTGCTGGGCCGAGGGGCTCGATCTTGGTCGATACGTAGAATCAACTCGCGGTCTACTCATAGTAGTCGAGTCACTCGTCGTTCTCTGAAATGGCGGTCGCTGGGGCGAGGCAGCCGGGTGTTGGCGCCCGTCCTTGGAATCAAGAGAGCCCTGCTCTCTGTTGTTTTGAGGTACGAAATTATGCATCCCAGCCGCAAGCAAATTTGGCATAGGGGGGATAGGAGGAACAGGGGCGGGCAGAGGAGCAACTGAGGGCCCACGCAGAAAGGCTGGCAAGTCTCCCGGGTCCTCCTTTTGGTATGGGGGTGGAGGAGGAACCCAATTGTCAGCATCACTCTCATGCGGATGCTCTCGTCGACCGTCTGCACGGCGATACTCGATGGGGCGACCGTCTGCAGTTCGAGGATGGAGAGTTCGGTCCACAGCAGCAGCCGTCGCCGCACGGCGCAGAGTGGTCTGAGAGCGAGGGCTTGCATGTGCATAGGGGGCGTCCAATGCCTCCATATCATCAATTGATAGGCCGTCTCCGTCATCGTCATCGTTGCCAGGTTCAGTCGTTCGGATAGTTGGATGTTGACCAACCCTCCGGGGGACCAAGGGGTCGTCATCATCTTGGTTTTCGTGACTGTTTGTGTGCTCGTTCCTTGGGAGAGGAGGAACTGCGTGAGTTCGTGAGGCAGATGTGGCAGCTCGAAGTAGAGAGCCACCGCCACGGCCTCCTCGTCTTTGAGCCACAGTCCTTCGTCGAACGATGGCCACCTCTGTTGCAAGGTCACGTTGTTCCTCTTCCAATACCTCGGGATGGTCGGTGCCAACTTCGATGGTGATCTCGGTCTTGGTTCCATCACGGATGCCATAATCAAAGTCGATGAGAGTGACCCTGCCGCCGTCGACAAAGTCCATGTCTTCCTCCTCGGTAACCAACCTCGGTGCGCCAACTCCTCGAGCTGTCACGACCAAGCGTTCCTGCGATGACGAGTTGCCAAAACCTGAAACCCACTTTACCATCTTCACCTCAGCCAACTCGGCTACCTTGGCGCCCGAAACGAACGTGTTCCTAAGCTTGTCGCAGAGGAGCTGCCACTGAGGTACCCTACCACCTTCGGTTTCCTGTGCCCGCGTTGAAGGTCGTCGCGAGTTGCTGCTATTCTGTCTGCCGAGGTTGGATGGGGATGATCCGTCGTTCGAGGACGATGCGCTGTCTGGAACGGCATCCAAGTCTTCAGGGACACCATAGATCCATACGTCCTTCCCTTGAAACCCAGCCGACACCAGTTCGCCCCGATATGTCGCAGAAGGAAGGGTAGAAGGGAGGAGCTTAGCCTGTGACGATGTACTTGGTACTGGTCCCGTGAAGTAGGTTGTGCCGTTCCTCAGGTCATCGATTCGAACAGCTCGGAACGTCTCAAAACTTCGGTCGTACGTGAACGTCCAGCTTGCCTCTTCCTCGTTACCGTCCTGAAGCAGAACAGCATGGCTGCAGTCTCTGCTGGTGTTGGGAAACAAAATCGATGTAGTCCAGAGTGGGCTCAGATTGTCCTCGGACATGTGAGGACCTGGGTCGTAATATGGCGCCGTGATAATGACGGTGCTTGGCGGAGAGGAATGAATAGTGGTTCCAAGGATTTGAGTGCCATCATAGGAGAATGTCAGAGCATCGACGGCGTCGCACTTAACAGCTCGTCGATCAGTTGCAAGAGCATCAGCCCGTAGAGAGGACACTTCAATGCCGCCTTCGTAAGCTGCGGCAACAACAGATCCACAGGGCGAGAGAGCAATGGCTCGGGGAGTGTTGTCAAGAATCATAGACTGTGTTCGACGCGGTGGGGTCTTTTCCATGTCGTAAAGATCAACCTGCATCTCGGTGGATAGGACCGCGAGTAGGGTGCCTGCGTCGTTGATGCAGGCCGAGACAGGGCGGCGGAGAATCTTGAGTTCCCGCTTGATTTGGAGACTCGGGCCCCGTACATCCAACACATAAATCCTACCGGAATTGTACGCCAGAATGTGATGGCCCTTTGGGGAGGCACTATACTGCATACCCTCACCTCCAGGACATGACGAAGAGCTGATAGATGTCGATATGAGCTTTACGGTGGTGATGTTTGGGCGCAGGAAAGCCTGGAAGAGATTCCGCTTGACTTCTTGGGCGAAGAGTCGGCGCAGTTGAGGGAGGTTGTCATCGTCCGAGGACGGTAGAGTCGAGTGGCTTGCGGAATACGAAGGACATCGTGAGAGCTGCAAAAGATACAGATGTACTCGTTGGGAGACGGCTCTCCATTTGCGGTTAAGGAGAACCAGAGAAGCGAAGCTGCTAGGGTCGGCGATTCGTAGGATCCTAAAGGGAGAGGCAAGCGTTAGCATTTGGTGATAGGAAATCTTGGGCAGCGATCTCTCGACTGCTGTTTGCCCTGTCATCACTCCCTAGGACCCGCGCGATGCGGTAGGCGCATCGACGCAGCAGGGTGACGAGGGCTCGTTAAGACTCACTGTTCAATGATATCGTCGGGCAAGCTATTAAAAGGCGGAGGAGGGGGGAGAGGCATCTTCTCGATGCTGGAGCGACGAACGTCAGCGTCGACGGTCGGCGCGTCCATGACGCTCTGGCGCTCTACGGCGGAAGGCCAGTGATCATAGCAAGGGCAAGACGAGAGGGGGGAAACGAGTCGTCGTGGTCGCGGCCGAGGCACTTGCTTTGTTGCCGTGGGTGCGTGCGTGTGTGTTGGTGAGGAATAGAATGATTAGGTGAATGAATTGGATGGTGAGCGTTGGTTGGTTCCGTCGTGTAGCAGTAGCAGTAGCAGTAGCAGTAGCACCAGCTGAGGTGCGCTGAGGTCGCCTGTGGCTGACGCTCTATGAGGCGAGGCGTGACGACGGCGGGTCGTCCTGGTGGAAAAGGAAGGTACAGGTATGTATGGACGGAAGCGGTCCGAGAGGGGGGACTTTGGTGGTCAAGATGTAAGCACTACAGGCAGGAACCGACCTGAGAGCGGGCTCAGCAATTTTGAAGCTGTAAAGAAGAAATACGGAGTTAAAAAAAAATGAAAAGGGGATGAGTGTGGTGTTGTTATTTTTTGCAAGGCATGAATATCAAACGTGAGAGTGAACAAATGGCGGCTCGTTATCCGTCCGTCCTGATCGGCGACAAGCCCAAAACTCGACTAGCAGATGCACCGAGTGTCCAATGGCCTCGGGGTCCAGCTCCAACAGATGCCGTCCGTCGCAATGATAATGCCAGATGCCGTCGCGCACGGAGCGTGTCTTGTCTCGCGTGTTGTTAAGCTAGGTTGTCTTGTCTTCTTGCTGGGCACCACCTACGTATCTCCTCCGTCAAGCTTCTTTCGGCCCTGATTCAACCCCACGACCTTGTAGCCTTGATTGGATGCGGTCAGTTCGGCGGGGACAAGTTCACGGTTGACCTCTCCACTTGGTGCTCGTGCCGCCAGGGGTTGGTTTACTGTCTTTCATGTGCTTGTGTGCTTCATTCGACCAGTATTTTTGAGAGAAGCAACGATGCTATAATGGTGCCGTCGCCAAAGTGTTTACGGCGGTGGCAGATGCACCAGTAGCAGAAGAGATGGATGGATCCATTCCATCCTGCTGTAAACCATCCGACAGAGGCGCAGTATCAAAACTGCACATCCACATCCATCCACTTCCACATGCAGCTGAACGGCTCAGCCAGGGGACGTCTGATGGCGCGAATAGTGAAACCCCAGTATGTCTCTGCCGCCCAACGTGACGCACCAGACGATCCAAGAGATGGCCCGAGACAGGGAGAGAAACAGCCCGTCTGTTCAACCCCTAAAGCTCACATCACATCACATCACAGAAGAAAGAACAGAGACAAGGTCCTTGCCGGAATGATGTAAGCGACAGGGGGAGTTCGGGCGGGCTTTGTTGGGTTGGTGGAATTCTCCTTGTATCGTTGGCCTTCCCGTCGAGGTGCCATTCTGCGATGGCCGCATGTCTCGCCAAGACCCCCCAGAGGCCAAGCCACGGGGGGGAGGCGCCAGCCATTGAGCGATGCATTCACTCATGCTCTCACATTCTCTCGAGTTCCCCTCCCTGCATCGGACGCAACAAGCGAGCTCCTGTCTGGCGTCTCGCCGATGAGATGGTGTACTGCACCGAGCCAAAAACAAAAACAACAAACGACTTATTCAAGCCGTTTTGCCGCTCGCTGGTCGGTGCAACCCTGGTTTGTCAAAGTTGGTTGCTCTGTTGGTTCATCTCGTTTCGTTGTCTTTTGTTGCCGCTCCCTAGACGAGATCTGCCTCCGCTCCCAATAAAAGCCATGGATCCTCCAGACCTATTCTTAGAAACCCGCTTACTCACGGTGGCACCCTGCAATCGTGCACATCGTGTGTGTCATTCTGATAAGAGTGCATTCCGGCGCCAAGAATCACATTTCAGAGAAGCAGAGAGAGCCATTGTTGGGATCACAATCACTCATCACACAAGGCTGAGCCATGTCACAAGAAGCATACCGCAACAAGAATGCCGCCTGCTCCCCCTGACTAGGGAAATGCTGCTCTGCGTGTGGTATGTGACAGACGTAAACCCCGCTCAGCTAATAAGCGACCTAGACGAGGAAACTCGTGTACTTTCATGGTCCAAGAAAAGGAGGTCGATGAACAACATGACCACTTTTGGCCCCGGGCATTAAGAGATACTATTTATTTCGTAGATTGGGCACATGGGGTAAAAATACCCATATTACATAAGGTTCAAAGTTCTTTCATGAATGTTTACCTATTTTTAAGTCTTTTTTTAAATAGTTCTCAATGGTTATTCGTATCTCGTATTTCTCTGATCGCCATCAGCCTCCCAGTGTGGATGCTTTTCTCGAACCACGTGGCAGTGAACTTGAGCTTACAGAAGATAACGGTTAGGCAGCTGTAGTCATAATCCTATGGCAACTTCTTCTGATCGTTCTACAAGTGGGAAAAGAGTCACGGTGGCCTAAATCTGAGCTGGCCCTGCGCATGCGGCACAGGGCATGGAAGATTCCAAATGCTCACACTGTTTCATCATTTCTCTATGACGCCCTTGACACATCACCCCCGTTGCGATGTATGAATAGTAAGTATGATAGTTGGCCTCTATCATTCACGAAAGACTCTCGATTGGGAAGGTCATCTCATATCGGAGCCCACCAACACCACCTCGAGTTCTTGTCATCGGTCACCAGCATGCACAAGCTACACTGATACCCTCACGAAGACTAGCCGAGGGAGATGGGATGCAGTACCTGAGAGAAATGAGGCATGGCTTTCCTCTTGCCCCGGCCTCTCTTCGAATCCTTCATGGGGCGCAGTCTGAAGGCTGTCACTGCAGTCATGCTGGCTGCATCTATATTCAGCAACTTAATACTTGTTTCTCAAGGAATTCATTATCCCATTCAAATCCAGATCTTCTAAATTATTTCCTTCTCAGTACATATGGAAGACCCGCGCTGCTTCAGGGAGACTCGTCGATGTGGCCGAGTGTAGTAATGAGACAGTCAAGCCCCAGAGGCGTCAGTCCATTACAGGCATTACAACAAACCTGGGTCAAATTTGTGATAGTTCTATGCACCAGCCCGTACACTATAGGAACATGGGTAATCAGAAGTGATCGAGTTCGTCCGGTTGCCAAGACATTTCCACGATCCGCATTGGACAACACAGCTGCGCCAACATCCGAGGAGATGCTTGGTTGGCGTTGGCGGATGACCTGTAGTATGCAGCAAGTATTGGTTTATCATGCTCTGGACCGCCAAGGACACAGTCTATGTCACTCATGATAATGCCAGTGAGCACTCCACTGCCCTCAGCCTCCAACTCGTGACCACTCACCTACACCTGTGCCTCGAGTAACTCGGTCAAAGAGAAACTGAATAAAAACCGTTACACCTCGTACCATGACTGCATATCGAAAACGGTCTCGTACGAGAGGCTGGAGAGCCTGATCTGAACGACAGTGCCTCGAGGGGCTGATCGGGCACCACAGCCCTTTCCTGTGGCACCCGAGAGATATTACATGTAGGGATAGTCTTTGAGCGTTGAACGTGGCTGGCTGAGGCACCTGCCGAGACACTGTGGGACTCGAGATGGCTCCCTTTTTCTTTCTCCGCATTGAAACAAGGCTCCCTGTATTGGTAGTAGATGCCATCCTGCCCAGCCGGGCGTCCAATCCGATCCAGATAAGATGATATCCATTGAAGATCGCTGAAGCCATGTGGGCCTGATGCACACTTCTCCTCGCGTTTCTCTGCCGAAGATGCAAGTAAGCAGAGATGGTGTGCCTTTTTGTTGCTCGCCGTGCTTGCCCGTCTGGCTTGCTTCACCGACATCTTTTCAAGTGGGCACATGCGTCCAGACGAATCAGCCCAATCAACTTGACCAGAACTCGACTGGATCTCACTAAACACACGCCTCTCAAGTTTGCTTGGCCCGCCAATTAACCGTCTTGGTCGAGCTGTGGACCTGGTGAGACAGGACCAGAGATATGCACTCGTGGACCTTGGCGTGGGTTATAAACGCACGAGATATCTTGTGTCATGATTCATGGTTCCATCTTTACCAACTGGAGGATGTGGAACTGATTCATAACTTGGCCTTTGTCGGCTGGCAAGTGTAATGCCCGATTCGAGCTAAATAGCCCGATGACATTTCGAGGGAGCCCGGTCGATCACAAGTCAAACGCTACCCGAAATAATTGTCAGTTCGACACCTCCAGAGTTGACTGCCCACCTAGGCAAGCATGAATCACTCAATTGATCTGATAGGTTAGAATGGCAGACATAAAGACCCTTACAACATGTAGCCCAATGGCAAATTACTTCTAGACAAGTGACATTCTGAGTATAGGATAGGTAAGTAGTTGGCATTAAAGTTGATCCACTGACAGCAAGGAAAAGGTCGATCTTCTCTGGTCGATCATACCCGTTTGGGCAACACTTGTCTACATAAAGGTTAAGAAGTCGGATATGGGTTTTTCTTGTCAGCGGCAGCTTTCCGTAATTGTATATACATAGTCCGGAATCAGCCCTTTACCAAGAGTTGCAGGACTAAAACGTGGCAACCCCAGGGTGGCTTGTGGAGTCTCGAGAGAGGCCACTCAAATGAGGAATCAACTTTAACATCCTCGGTTTTAATGTCGTTTGTTCATGACTCGAGCAATTCAACCAGCAGAGATGATCTCTCAAGAATATCAAGAGATGACATCGACTAACCCCCCTAAAAACCTGCCAAGAAGAGTGTGCTCTCAAGCTAGTCTAGCATAATGGCCTGCAAGTTGTCTCTTTTCTCAGTAGTCTAGTTGAACCAGGATTTGCGATCGCATGGGATGCGCCAGCGATCAAATCACCACGGCATTTCCCCGCGGATCCACGGGACCATCTGCCGTGAAGCCTGAGGCACCCCTGCAAAATCGTCAGGTTTCAGTGCTAGACAGTGTACTTTGTTGGTTCTCCTGCGCCAGAGGCTTCTCTCGTCTCCGTCCCCCTACTACTCTGGGCGGCAGAGAAGCGCGATGAGAGCCTGCAAGGATGACAACTCCCTCCTACAGGCTTCTGCCTCTACAACCTCACTTGCAAGCCCTGCAGCAGGATGCCACCACTGAAGTTCTCACTTTGTTCCCTGTGGAGAAGAGGAGGGGTCTCATGAGTTACGGCCTGCCAGAGTCGTGTGGAAAATTGTGCGAGGCTCTGCTACAGAATGTGGTATATTTTTGTCCCCCTCTTCTCGACCAATATGCCGAGCTCGCGTTAATCTTGGCAGGCTTCTGACCTCGAGTCCTGGGCCATGACCTTTGGCATGGCTGTCAAGGACCTCCGGAGGCCTGAAATCAACCCCCAGGCCTTTCGCCTCGAAAAGGACAACACCTCTTCACTACTCAAGGGCTACACGGCGATAGTCGTGGCCCTCGGAAACACAAAGTACGACGTCGAGCTCATATCCGGCGACAAAAAGGCTTCGCAGAAGGAGACGTGGGACCCAGCCTTCGCCCTCCATGTCCACGAGACTGGCCTCAGAGCCATTGTAGGGAATCTCCGGTTCCTCTACATCCCCCTCCACCTGGAACCGATATCGTGCCTGTGAACAACCCGGCGACCTTGCTCACTTCATGATGTGTATCATGTCATGGTCTGTATTCGCGTCCGACGCTGTACCGCTTCCGCTTCCGCCCGCGGCCGACCTCGAAGCGTTTGTGGTCAGACTTTTCTCAACCTGCTTACGGCTGCGTACCGCGTAAGCAACACGCCCGGCACCGAGGCCTTGGTTCGCGGAGCTGTCACGTACCTGACTTTTCCGTTGCAGAGGTCAAAGACGAGATTTGGGATTCGGAGCACCTCTGAGGGCAGTCGTGTGGATGGACGGTGGGCAACGGCAGACTCCTCGCGGAGGAGTGGGAAGCACTCGCTGGTGAAGTGCTGGCCGAAAGTAAAGTACGAGTTGACTGGACAGCATGAGGATCTCGTAAGGATGGTTAAAAATGGGCGAGTCTTGTAGATAGGGTACCTCTTAATGGAAGCTCGTAAGCTCGCACGCCGAGCACGCTGGCAAGCTCGTCCCCGATCAGTATGCACTTGGGCAGCGCGAATCGCTTCGACCTCAGCGTGTCACTGCCGCCGCTGATGCACTTGGCCATGGCCTGGAGCATATCGTCCCTGGGCAGGCCGTTATTGTACGCCACGTGACAGGCGGCAACCATGACCATGCTGTGAAGCTGAAGTTCTCGGCCCTCAAAATCTCTGGCGGCAGCTGCGTAGGTGTCGAGGAGAGTCGCCCAGTCCATCTCGTGGCGGGACTGGATGTGGGACAATGTCAGGCGGTCACGCAGGCGCTGGATATCGTCTGGCGTCGACGGCGAGTTGTTGTCCCAGTCCTCGTCTCCCTGAGGCAGTCTCTTCATCCAGTTTTTGATCCATTTTCTCTGAGTCTCCAGTCCCCGCCTCCGGATGGGCCTCTGGGGGACGGGTCTGCCTGGGTCTTCAACGATAAACTCGGCGGCGAAACCTGGCGGCTGTGGGGGGTTCATCTTGAGCGCCAGAGGTTTCTAGGTCTGGAAACCCGAACGGTGAGCAGTCCAGTGTCATGAAGAACCGCAGTGTTGGAATCGTCAGCGTGTTGGTTATATGGGGGGGGCTTTGGGTCGGCTGCCGATTGTGCCGCCAAATTTTGGATTCGTGTGAATGATTGCACCCACCGGGGTCGGTACTTGAGCCACCCGCCCTGGTGGGAGCTGTCGGGCTGCTCGGCAGGCATCAGGAGCGCATAGAGACTGGAGAAATCAGCTCTACTCCAGGGACCCCGAGCAGAGGATTGCAAGCCATTGTGTCATACCGGTGGGAAGTGACAGTGGCGTTCGGTCATAGGCCCATCGTCCCCAATGGTCCAATGCCACGTCCTGTTTCCTCAGCCTTGTGAGGGCATTTCAGCGAGAGCGTGCGTGGGACAAGGACAGCTTCGATCCCCCCAGGTCAGGTGGGATCTGGGATGCATAAACGGCTCTGCACCGGCGTCATCCTCTCAAGAGGACTCCTGCCGCTTCCAAAGTAGGATCCATCTTGGCCATCTTGGCATAGTATTCTCTCACCATCTCAGAGCCATCTTCAAAGCAGTCCATTCCCTAGAAGAACAAGTCCATAACGTAACGTAACAGCCAGCCAAACCAGGCAGGCGGCAAAGGGAGAAGGGACAACGTCTCTCGCCCGCTAACCTCGGTGGAGACCCGGTCTGCCGGGGCAAGGGGAGCTGCCTTTCCGCGACTCCTCACAGTTCCAAGAACCCGGGCTAGCGAATAGTATCGGCACGGATTTAACCCCTAGATCTGCGGTGAGGTGTGCCTTGTGGCCGGACTAGGGTCTCTCGCCTCTGGCCAAGTCGCCGGGCAGCACTGTGGGATGCTAGGGTCGAGAGAGATATGCAGGCTTGTTTCAACGGCGTGACGAGAGGCGTGCGGCTGCAACTCGCAGATTAGCCCCGTAGATCAGCGTCCAGGTTTTAGACCGGATGAGCGAGTCTGCAGGCGGGCGAGCTCTGTGACGGAGAAGCTGGGCAACTCGACTTCGAGCCTGATCGAGGCCATCCCCACACGGACTGTTTCGTTCTGTGCGTGTTGTTCGCTTCACCCTGGCCGCCATGATCGCCAGGAAGGGGCAAAGCTAAGGCAACGTGGGCGGTGGAGCTTGTTAGTGAGCGTGGGGTTGTGGCGCACCGTCTAGGTGTGGCTGTGGCTGGCAGGCAAAGTGTGGCTAAGCTGATCCTTTAGGCACATGCTCACTCCCTTGATAGGAAAGTGGAAATGGAAGGTGTTGACGTCGTTGCTGCCGCGTAAAGTGGCAGCTTCATGCCTCCACGTCCACGGTCCATACCCCTGAAAAAAAAAAACCCGAGGACCCGCCCTTGCAATCTCACCTTGAGGACAGGTTGGATTGTCGCAATCGACCTCATGAACTTTGTTGCTACTCAGTCACTCCTTTAAATCTCCCTTCGCAGGCCCTTCGTTGAGTGCTCCTTACTCCTTCTCTGTCGTGTACCCTTTGCCCGATGGCGGTTCGCTTCAATGGATGGCGATCCCGCTGTTGATTCGGGGCTTGACTCCTTCAGCTTGGCCTTCCCTCTGCCATACCGTGTCGGCTTCATCGCAACTTTGGGTAAGTATCGCTGTGGCTTCTTTGATGATAGGGACTGACTCTCGCTTGTCGCAGCCGTCTGGGGATGGGGCTTGAACCTCCACTGCCTCTATCTCTTCAATGTCGACGTTCCGCAGCTTATTCGATATCCCGGCCGATCATCGCCGCAACACATTCCGCACCATGGCTCGACCTATCGCCTCGCCATAGCTCTGTCCGTACTGTTCAGCCTATCGATAACTCTGTTCTGGCTGTGTACATGGGGCATTCCGGAGCGGGTCATTGCCTACGGCTGGATGCCGCTGTCCTACCTCTTTGCCCTGGTTGTGCTGTTCGTTGTTCCGCTTAGGAACCTCCCTAGCGGCGGGAGAAGGAGGTTCTTGGCTACCCTGCGGCGCGTTAGCATTGGTGGGCTAGCCGAAGCCCAGGACGGCAAGTTCGGCGACATCTTGCTCGCCGATGTTCTGACATCGTACGCCAAGGTCTTTGGGGATCTATTCGTTACGTTGTGCATGTTCTTCTCGGCAGAGGGTTCGTCGACTAAGAGACCCGATCGCAACTGCGGAGGAACGGTGATTGTGCCGCTCATCATGGGGTTGCCGAGTTTGATACGATTCCGACAGTGCTTGATTGAGTACTATCGTGTCCGAAGGGCGCCATACAAGGAGTCAACGGGTTGGGGCGGTCAGCATCTGGCCAACGCTCTCAAGTACTCGTCGGCATTTCCTGTCTTGATAACCAGCGCCTGGCAGAGGTCCGTGGATGACCCAGAGTCCAAGGCTGTCCTACACAAGGCATGGATTGTTGCTGTGCTGATCAACTCGCTCTACTCGTTCTACTGGGACGTGACCAAGGATTGGGACATGTCCCTCTTCGCGTCAAAGCGAGAACGCGAATCACCACATCACCCGTTCGGGCTGCGAGACAAGTTGGTCTTCAGGGTGCCCAACCTCTACTACTTTGTGATCGGCATGGATCTGATGCTGCGGTGTACATGGTCGATAAAACTCAATGGCCGCCTGGACAAGTTCAGCGACCTGGAGGGAGGGATATTCCTCATCGAGTTTCTCGAGGTGTTCCGACGATGGGTGTGGATCTTTTTCCGCGTCGAGACGGAGTGGATCAGGAATTCCTCCACCGGCCTCGGGATCGACGACATTCTTCTTGGAGACTATCAGGGCAAGGACGACGAGGAGGATTAATGGCGTCATTATCAGGCACGGGAAAGGGACTACGGCAACTAAACGGCGGTCTATCCGGGCGTCCGGTGCAAATACGTGTGTGTGTGTGTGTTGTATAGATTGGGATATCTAATGAGACTGATCTTGGGCCAAGGTTTGGCCGAAGTCGAACAAATCTTCTTTTTACCCATGTTGCTCCTCAGATCGAGATGAGCATTCCTGATGCGGCCCCGCGATGGCCAGGGCCGGGTCAGGGCCAGGGCTCACGGCTCAGGGCGGCAAGGGCTTGAGTTGCCACGAGGGCATTCCGGGTCTCTGGGAAGGTTTCTGGTGCAAATGTCGCCCTGGTCTCGAGATGGCCATGTCGCCAGTCGGATGGGTCGTCCCGCGTCTCTGGGCAGCCTTGCCTTTCCCGGAACAAAATGTCGGTCAACCGCAGAGCCAAGGCATGTCAACTGAGTCGGGCGAACCGGAACTCTACCAGGCGAGTCGATGCTTTGGGAAGACTCGTACAATTGCGGTAGCCACTAGAAGCACTAGAGCCTACAAGGCACGACATGGCGTGGTTGGGGCTCTCGGCAGCCAATGCTCGCCCGTCGACAGCTTGCCGTAAGTGGCCGCAGGGTTTCCCAACGACGATGGCTTCGTGTTTGTTTGTTTGTCTGTCTGTCAGTGAGAGGGCACAGACGTGTCACAGCTGTCAGATGTCTGCGCACGTCTCTGCTGCGATGAGGAGATATTGCCATCTCGAGCCAAATTGACGCCGGGACTCGACAATTATTCAATCTGTTCCTGTCATTCTCTGCGGGGTGCCGCTCGCGCAGCCCTCCCACCCAGGCGTGGTGGACTGGAATGCTGTCCATTGTCTTGGAGGATGTGTCGCTCGTCTCGCCGAGCCTAGACTCAAGCCTCCCGCCACAACCCGCTTGGTCCCAGGTGACTCCGGGGGAGATGAAGGAATATCCAGGTTCCGTGGGCTTGGTAGCCACCGACGGACTATGACGGCTCAAACTCACAATGCTTGGGCAAACTCTTAAAGACCGAGTTCGTGACTCAAGGGCATTCGCTGCGAGGTTTTCGCCCTCTATCGCTCTCACAACCTTTGACTCACGGTTTCCGTACGACAAGACCAATATCCATCCCATCCACAACAAGATCCAACAATACCGACAAGATCGATCCTGGAAGCCGGTCAATGAAAGCATAGTTTCTTTGTGGCGGAGTTGAACTTGAAGTTTACTTGGCTACGGGGGAACAAAGGAGATCGCGCCCTTGCGTGGGCTTGAATCAATAGCCCAGCTATTGTCCTCTGCGGTGGCGCATATTGAGGGTTGCAAGCAAGCCGAATATATCCTTTATGCGAGGCCCCAGCGCTCCGATCTTGCGATTCAGACGACGAAAGACACCATTCCAACGACAAGAAAATATCGCACACTCGGCTTTACCATGCAAAGCTATCCACGCTCCATCGGCAGCATAGAACTGATGCTGCCCCCCGAAAATGCCTACCTCTACATGACAAGGCCGCTACCGCCGCCGCCGATCCCATCGAGGAGCTCATCACGGGCCAAAGCTGTGCAGACTCGGAGATTTAGCGCCTTTCCTAAGACGACAGGGCCTGGAAACAACCCCAGAGAGCTGCCTCAGCACCCTCCTGTCGTGGTTCCCCTCGCTCTATCACGGCGACGAGCCTCGCGTATGAGTGTGTCAGGCGCAAGTACTCTACGTGAACGTCGGTCCTCTCAAAAGATTCAACAATTGACTGGCCATGACGTTGGAGGAGGTATCGACTGGACATCGCCTCCCTCACGAACCAGCTTCTCTCCCGCCATTTCACCCAAGTCGATCCCAGACGATTCATCTAGTGGCTACAGCCTATCATTAGACGAACCGATATTCGACGTGGAGCCTGCGGAACACGAAGACTATCAGCCAAGATCCTCCGACAGCAGCATGCCCCCATTGGAGCCGGACTGCGATAGCATGATGAGCATCCAAAGTTTTACAGCCCCGGCTTCGCCCAAGACACTGCTGCATCGCTCTGCCTCATTACATCTTCCCAAGACGAGACGATTCAGCACTGCAACGACGCCATTGGAGACTGTCCCCGACCTCGACGACCATGATCGCGATGTCCACGATGTCCCTGACCATGACCATGAACATGATGATCATGCCCACGATGACCATAACGACCCCTTCGACGAAGACGTGGCTTGGCAAACACGCCAATCTTACAACTACTTTAGCGATGCTGAGACTGCGGACGAGTATCATCGAATCGCTACCAGGCTGGCCAACAACGACAAGCGACAATCCATCTACGGAGGTGCTTCAATGATGTCGCAGTCTCAGTCGTCGCTGAGCAGACGCCTCAGCGTTTCTGCCAAGTCCTTATTCAACCGCAAGAAGGACTCGTCTCTATCCGTCAGCTCCAGCAGGACATCCCTCACTGCCATCAACTACCCCACAAAGGGGCCGTACTCTCCCTCGATCCCTCCCTCGTTGGATGCCGCGAGCATCATCTCACCGCCTCGAAGCATTTTCGAAACTGACGATGAGGAGGACATTGACGGGGATGATGGCAGCGTCAGGGAGGTCATCAAGGACTTTTTTGCACGCAGGAGTGAGGAGCGTACCTCGACAGAGATGGTGATACCTCGGTCCCTCCCACGACAGCTCGAGCGTCCAGAGCAAAGCGGGCTCTTTGTGAAGACGGGATCGCAGGTCAGGGATCTGTTTGCGAGCGCTCGGGACGGGGCCAAGATGATCCAGGCGGCACGGGGTGAGAGGAGGAGAACTCAACTGAGGAGTCAGATCAGGATGATCCCAGAGGAGGAGATTGGACGGTGAGTGATGAACGGTTGGAGGATAATTTTAAAGGATATGGTTGCATTTTCAGCGAGGCGCGAGTGTCACTTTGAGAGAGATTCCCCCCTAAAAATTTTGCCATGTTATTCTAGGTAGCACACGTACCTCTATACAGTACACGCACACGAGTATCTATTCATATAAAGGGATTGGTTCCATGTAATGACATGTTCAGGCGACGATTCAGAGCTGGATGTGTTTGCTGGCAGGAGGATCAATCGATCAACAGACGGTGACATGATAGTTTCTACCATATGCAGTACGCACTCGAGAACCTAGAAGTGCTATGGCTCACTCAGCTCGACTCGAATGTCTCAGTCAATGAAAATGGATCTCGGTATAAATCAAATCGCCGATTCGGTCCCAGCCGGCTGGCTTGTTCACCTACCGAGCCCCGCCCCCGCAGATCTGTCACAAGCCGGAGCCGGAGCCGTTCCCCGATCGAGACCGCGGCTTCCTCCATCCATCCTGCAACTCCAGAGTGAAGCGCCGCCGGGGAGAGAGTGAGATAGGTACCTATAGAGAGAGAAACTCGGGGCTATAGAAGGAAACGGTCACGCCCCAAGACATCATGATCCACGACGCAGCCGCCGCCGCCATCGACCAGATCCCGGAATCAACAGACCCTGCCGACAGCCACTGCGTCACCGACGCTGACGTCGTTGAGGCGCTACAGGAAGGCATTCGTGAGGCTGCGAGGGAGGAGGTGCTGATCAACCACGGAGAGGCGTCGCTATACTACGATGCTCTAACCATGTCGCCTCTGAACGCAATGTCTACGGTGAGTTTACTCCATCCCTCACATACGTACATCAACATCCTGTCACGAATGCTAACCTGCTACTTCAAGGCGGCACTCGCCCGTTTCCGCGCATACAAGCCACCGCCGTTTCCACTATGGGATCGTCTCCCCGCCCGTAGGCGTGCGGCTGTTCTGATTCTTCTCTACGCCGACCGCCGGGGCGACCTCCGTGTCGTGATCACCATGCGTGCGGCCAGCCTGAGGAGCTTCTCGGGCCATGCTGCGTTCCCCGGCGGCAAGGCGGATGACACTGAAGAGACCCCATGTAAGATGCTTCTGAATTTGAGCTGTGGAACTTTGCGTTGACATGAAAAACCCTGTAGTTCAGATCGCGCGAAGGGAAGCATGGGAAGAGATCGGACTCCCCATGGATGATAACAAACTCCCCAAACCTTTCCGCATCGAGCATCTCTGCTGTCTTCCCCCCTCTCTCGCCAGGACTCACCTCGTCGTGCGGCCATGCGTCGCATTCCTCCACGCAGATCAACGCACACCCGATGAGCCCGCGCCTACGGTGGAAGAGACAATGATACCCAGACTAGACGCACGCGAAGTCGCCGCCGTCTTCAGCGCGCCCTTTTACAACTTCCTCAAGCAACGCGATCTACCTCCTGCGCCTGGCGAGACGCTCCCCGAGGGACACTGGTACGATGGCTTCTGGCACTCATGGAAGGACTATCCCTGGCGGGTGCACAACTTTTATGTGCCCGTCAACAACCAAACGGTGTCAAAGCCACGGCGGAGCAGCACGCAGGAGAACCTGGCCGAGAAGCTGGAAGAGGAGGAGGAGGCCGAGGGCAGGTTCAAGGTGTGGGGGATGACGGCGCGGATGCTCGTGGACGCGGCGAGGATCGCATACGCCGAGGATCCCGAGATGGAGCACAATGATAACTACGGCGACGAGGCGATAATTGCCCATGCTGATGAGCTTGGCGACTTGAGTGAGAAGAAGGAGGAAAAGAAGGAGGAGAATGGGGAGGCGGCCAAGATGTAGACCCAGACGAAAAATAGACCTGGAGTCGGTGATGGCATAGGGCCCAGATGAGTAGACTCTCTAGATCATATTCAAAGTCCCTGTTTTATATTGAATAGTTGGTTTTATTATTCGCGAGTCTCCATCATGGCCAAGGAGTAGGTACCTTGGTGGTTGGCACAAGGCTTGGTAAACTGCAAAGCACTCATCTCGTCTCCTCCGCAAGGAGCTGTTTAACCCTCACATTAAAGTCAGAAGAGAGTACTCATGAATTCGATAGTATTTCTCAGTGCATCATAAATGTTGTCAGTATCCAATTGCTAAAGTCCAAGCTCAAGTTACCCTGTCCACAAACACAGTATCTCGCTTGCCATTGAAACGCCATTGCAGCAGCCATTGCCGCTCTTTAGTGGCACGCATTGTCCTTTGTAGCCGACGTTCTATGTCCAAAGAAGACGTATCCAATAAAGGCGCCGAGCGACACGGAAACCATGACCCAGCCGTTGTAGGTCATGAAGACGAGCCTGTCGGGTCATGTCGTTAACAAGCCGTCTACCAGAGATTCAGCTCGACAAACTTACATGAGCATGAATGCGTAAAAGTTCTGCAGGGCATACAAGACGGCCTTGATGAGATGGGCGCGCTGGTCGGCCTGCCCCTGGTTTTGCCCTGAAAGGATGGGAGTCGACTCAGTAACAGGTTCATCACCTCACGGGAAGACTTAGCATTGGCACTTGACCCAAGAAAGTATCACAAAGGAGATCGTTTTTTTTTTTGTTTTGTTTGAATCTTGGGCTCCCCAGCCCACTCACAGGAAAGGGGAGAATGTGTGGTTATGCAGTCTTTGGGAAGGGAGGGCTTACTGGGTGCGGCGCGGACGCGCTTGTCGAGGGCTTCTTCGTAGCGGCGCGAGAGGGAGCGGAGGGCTTCGTAGCCGGCTGCGAGGAGGATGACGGCGACGAGGGAGAAGACGAGGGAAGAGGTCGAGCGGATGTGCCATTGTCGGAAGACGATGCAGAGGTTCTTGGTGTCCCAGGTGAAGAGCATCTGGAGACAACGTCGTCAGCGGGTGGATGGGCAGGGGATAAGACGGGAACTTGCGTTCATGCTGCACATGTCCTTCATGCCTCCATCTCCATGGTCCATATCTCCGTGGTCCATTCCCTTGTGGTCCATCCCGCTGTGATCCATGTGTGCGTGGTCCATTGTATCTACTCTGCTGTCGTAGGGAGCGTATTCGTTATCGTGAGGTCGTCGTGGTCTTGGAATCGATGGGGTCGTTGAAGCAGGAACAAAAACAAGTAGACGGGACGCCTGACGATTAAATATCCAACCAGTCTGACGCTTGAAACGAGCTCAAACGTGCGCAAGCTCGAGGTGGTGTAGAGGTTCACGACAGGGAGAGCTCGTCTCCTCGTGGCCGGCCGAGCTGTGGATGCACGGGATCTGCCGGACTTGGGTGGTGCGATAGCGGTACCTGAGACACCACCCATCCCACACCAAACATCAAGTACCCGTTCTAGAGCGGCCTGGACATGACCCCTGTAGGAAGCGATTTATCGCTGAAGTGCCCACTGCGGGGGAGAGAGCAAATGGAACCCAAGGC
Organism: Fusarium protoensiforme; assembly: GCA_011320165.1. NCBI lineage: Eukaryota > Fungi > Ascomycota > Sordariomycetes > Hypocreales > Nectriaceae > Fusarium > Fusarium protoensiforme. The sequence continues at coordinate 27,395 of JAANQP010000820.1, forward strand.
CCGTGACCAGGTTGATCAAGATGGGAAATGGAGGGGGGGATGGGTCCCTGTGAAAGTGGAAATTGAATGGAACTCGGAGTCATGGAGATAGGACGGGGAGACATGAGCAGTAGGTTTTGGAGGCTGAACTGAGGTATTATTAAGGCATCATGATTTGCTAGCTACCTTCTTCTAAGCAGCCAACTTGAATCTCCTCCGTGACATCCGCAACTTGAACTTGCATGTAAATTCATTCGCAAGCCGGCAACGCCTTGATACCCCTCAAGCAACCCAATTGTATCTTGATATCGTAGTGAGAGATGCTTTCGGCGCCTATCAACTTGCCCAAGTGGTGAGTCAACTTTGTCCACCAACAGACAGACACTTTACTCACCAACTTGATTCAAATCACAAGGCTTGAGGAAAACTCTCATCTTCTGCAGCCGCCCATCAACAACTACTGCGTCTACAATGAAGACTTTAGCGTCATGGTAACTACAAACTGACCACCCCCCCAAAAAGGACTCAACTTGATCAAACTGACTCAACCACACAAGATCGTCGGCGGCCCCAACGCCAGGACCGACTACCACATCAACCAGACGCCCGAGTGGTTCTACCAGTACAAGGGCGCCATGATGCTCAAGGTCGTCGACGAGGGCAAGTTCCGCGACATCATCATCCGCGAGGGCGACATGTTCCTCCTCCCCGGCAACACACCCCACAACCCCGTCCGCTTCGCCAACACGGTCGGCGTCGTCCTCGAGCAGCGCCGCCCCAGGGACTCGCTCGACCGCATGCGCTGGTACTGCGCCGAGTGCGGCGAGGTCGTCCACGAGGCTGCCTTCCACTGCACCGACCTGGGCACCCAGATCAAGGCTGCCGTGCAGGACTTCAAGGCTGATAACGACAAGAGGACCTGTGGCAAGTGTGGTGCTTTGGCGGACTGGGCGCCCAAGCCTGGGAGCATCAAGGACCCCAATCTGGAGTAATTTGAAAGTGTTCAAGAGTCATGAGATCAAGACGGCGAATTAAAAGGTGCAAGGGTATGGCGGGCGTTGATGTTGTGGTAGTAGTAGTAGTTGCAGAGGGAATGTCTGCCTCATTATATTCTACATTTTGGTGTCATATTTTCTCATACATCTCATCGTCATGTTCTTCCATCTAAGTCTCGGCAAAGCTGTAGGAGCTGGGCGACTGCTCCACGGGAATCTCAATGTTGCCCTCCTCCAGCTCCTTGCCATCGACCCTCAGACCAGCACGGATGACGTCTCCCGGCACGGCAGGGCCGACACCCGCGGGGGTTCCGGTGAGGACGATGTCGCCGGGCTGCAGGGTCATGACCTTGGAGATGTCGCTCAGGATGCGGGGGATCTGGTAGATCATCAGGTTGGTCGAGCCCTGCTGCTTGACCTCGCCGTTGACCTGGAGGAAGAGCTCGACGTCCTGGGGGTTCTTGATGGACGCCTTGGGGATGATGTTGCTCATGGGCAGGAATGTGTCGAAGCCCTTGGCGATGTCCCAGGGGAGACCCTTCTTCTTGGCCTCGTTCTGGGCGTTGCGGGCCGTCATGTCGATGGCCACGGCGTAAGCTACTCATTGTCAGCCATTGTTTGTCACCCATTTGAAAGAAACACATACCCTTGATGGCATCCAGAGCACCCTGTGTGTCTGAAGCCTGGAGGTCCCGGATCACCTTGCCAATGATGAGAGCTAGCTCAACCTCGTAGTGCATGTCAATGCCATTCGGCCGCAGGACCGAACCCTCACCGGGGAGGACAATGGAGGAGGAGGGCTTGAGGAAGAAGAAGGGCTGCTTGGGCTTGGTGTTGTTGAGCTCAGTAATGTGCTCCCTGAGTGTCCATGGTCAGCGGGAGTCTCGAGGAGGTCAAGGTCAACGACATACGCAAAGTTGCGGCCAATGCACACGACCTTGCCGGCCTGCTTCAGGCTCGACGATGCCTGGGGTGCCAAACTGGCCATTGTGCGTCTGAGGGCAAACATTTTGGATGAAATTGAACAGGGGGAGGTATCTCTTGTATAGAAATCCTCACAGCTCTTGACTTTTGGTGATGAGGTTGGCGGGTGAAATATCCCGACAAGAGAGACGCAGCGCGACTTCGGAAGTACCACCCGATGGTTCCGCCTCGGAGGTCGGCGCCGTGTCTCGAGTCGCCGGTTGGTAATTAGAGGTAGATTTAAAGATTGCTATGGGGCGATGAGGTCTGAAGGAGATATTACCGAGGCATTCCCCGCCGACTTCGCAATTGAGAATATGGGGATTCGTCGACTACGAGATTTCACGCTGGAGAGGTAATTGCTCGTCATGGCCTCTCGGTCGGCACTTCTCCGAGGCCATCACGGAAATCCCGCTTTCGGCCTAGCGTCATTCGGTCCAACATCCTCCAACCACACCTCCCCTTCCTCTTTATCCCAATACCATCTTATCTACAAAGGAGCTTCATTGAATTTGACCCCTTCCATTAATATTGAGTCCAGGCTGTCGCTTGTACTTGGCTCATTGGTCAAGTAATTAAGCCATTGCGACCAGCAAGAGCCACTTCCCAAGTCAAAGCCACCACACATCGAGGGTTCAGCTCCAACTACCAAGTGGTACACCTTTCACGCCCATCTTTGGCTCTTTCAACATCTGATCCTTTGTTGAAATTGGTTCTCGGCTTCTATATAATTAAAGAGAACTGCGGGGTAGTGGTCTTGGCTTTCATATTCGTATCGTCGCATATTCAACCCAACTCCTTTGGCACCCTCCACCATGTCCGTGTTCCCATCCACGAGGACTGCTATTTTAAATCTACAAAGAGCCGGGCCACCATGTCAATAGATTTCCTCAAGTCTTTTCAACAATAGCGCGCTTTCATAGTTGATCAAGTCAGCTGCTTAAGGTGAACTAGACTTGTTCTTGGCCATCAACAAGCATATATAAAGTCGACATTGAACTAATGTTCACCAACAAAGCCAGCAAAGCAACAATTCAGTCATTCGTTCCGTTCACTCAACTACCTATCGATCAGCAGGGTCGAGCCTTCTTTCATCAGCCTCACACATCATGTGTATCAAAGTCACTCGCTGGTTCTACTGCCCGGCGCAGGGACTACATCCTCCATTCCCTCCACAACGGGTACTTACCAATACCTATCCGAATTTCTGGACGCATTGGGAACATGGAGAAACGGTGGGCCTTCACGAGCAACGCCAGAGAAACCTACCTACCTTTCAAGGCTACCGCTACGTGCACCACAAGGACGAACGCTGGATCCGATGCGCCATGACCGATGTCACAGCTTGTCTACAGTACCCTCTGGAGATCCGTACCGAGATGTACGATGCCTTATGCCCAGAGTGCGGCCGAGATGACCCTGGCGCCTTGTCTGCTCGACCCATTCACACTTACCGAAACCAAAGTCCCAACATGACGCCAGACATCTTGGCCAACATTGCTAACGCATACGCTTCCGAGATCATTAAACTGATGACTTCTTTCTTTCAAATACAGATCCACGGCCTGGAACTCGAAGAGCCAGCCTGGGATGTGTACCAGCGCGGTCTTTACTGCACACTGGAAGAAGGTCACATTATAGGAGACCGTCCTGAGTATGTCGAGGGCCCAGTTAACTACCCGTGTTTTCTGGACTGTGTCTGTACAGCTCGTCCTTGGGCGCACAACGCCTCGCGTGCAGCCCGCAACCAGGATGCCGCCCAGGTGAGAATCAGGGACGCGAACATATGGTTCTACTATGCCTTCAATGACCAGGGCCCTTCTGTGTGGGCCAACGACCACTTCGCCAAAATGCCAAACCAGCTCTGGTTGAACAGGCACGGGGACGGCTCCGAGAGATACGAAGATCTACAGTCCCAGATTACTAGAGCCGCGTCCCAGCTCGAGCGACTTGGCCCATCCATCCAGGTCGGCGGCAACCGCGGAACGAGAAGAGCCCTTGTCGGATTTTATCGCTCGATAGTCGATTTAGGGGAGTTTACGGCTACCAAACTCATAGCCTTCCCCTCTCTTGACCCTGGGATCACCACCGACTTCCTCGATCTCCTCATGCGTAATCACTTCCTGACGGCTCTGTGCCCTCACCTCGACACTACGAATACCCAGAGGGACACTCTCGACTGCCAACAACCAGCCACGCAGGATATGCACAGGCTTCTGGCTTTTAGCTGCCTTGCGTTTAGGGACGACGAGAAGCGGCCCGAGACCTTCGCTGCCGCCGCGCGACACGATCGACTTGTGAACGCTCTCGAACGCAACCGGGGTATTTCCTATCGCAATGCCCTCGTCAAGAAGCAAACTGCCGAAGGTTTTGCTCTCTGTTGCGTCGTCGACTCCTCGTACGCTGCAGGCAAGACCCAGACGTGCATCATCTGCGCCGATGACTTTGACGACGTCAACGACGAGGACGAGATCCCTAGGCACCTTCGGGCTATGGAAACGCGCTGCTGTCACCAGTTCATGCACACCCGCTGCTTCAAGGGCAGTGCTCTACAGAGGGAGAAATGCCCCTTGTGCAACAGGAACCTCGAGGACCTTGGCTTCTCTACGCAAATCTTTGTTCCAGATCGGCCGATCAAGGAGGAGGTCCGGAGAGGAGACCTACCGGAGGGCATGATGGAGGGTCCAACCAGGGATGAGAGGAATCTCTTCGATTACAATCATCACCTCCTCGGACACGAAATCTGAAGTCGCATAGCAGAAGAAGAGGAACAGACTGCGCGAATGGCCGAGGGGGAAAAACATCATCTATTGACATTCAAGTCTTGAAAAACGCCCAAGTGGCGGCCTCATGAACGGTTGACGAGTGTCTACCGGATGAATTTAGAGCTTGTACGGAAGATTAGAAAAACTACGAAGGATAGACGTGTGATATTGGGCAATCGGCGTTAACGTTGGACGAATTAAAGGATACAAAACAACAGAAAAAAAGAATAGGTATAGACGGTGCTTGAAATCTATGGCTTTGCTCTTCTTTTCTACATGAAAATCTCATCTACATTAAGCAACATGAACAAACGCCCTCTTCTTGGCGCTCCTCTCCTCATTCTCCTCCTCCCAGTTCTCATCCACATAGTCCTTGACGCTGCGGTCGCGGATCTGCATGCCCACCACCTTGAGGGCGGCAATGTTGACACCCATCTCGTCCTTCTGACGCTTGAGCGCCGCGCGGAGGTTGACGCGGATGCCGTCGAGCATGGTCTTCATGGTGCGGCTCGCCACGATCTGCTTGTGGTGCGTCTTGAGCATGAAGAAGAGGATGCGGCACGTCAGGGGCATGTTCATGGACCGCGCCGCAAACAGGTCCAGGAAGGTGAAGAGGATGGGCACCGATGCGAACGGGAGCACCAGGAGGGCGTCGTGCAGCGCCGAGGCCTTGATGCGCTGGAGAACCGAGAGGACGTACGCCTCGGCCGTGATGTTGCCCAGAGCCAGGAAGACGGGGTTTCGCTGGGGAGGCTGCGCGTGAGGGTTGGTGAGCTTGGCCTCCTCGTACTCGCGGAGGAGGCTGAGATCGGCCATGCCCATCTCGAGGGCCTCGGCTATCCGCTCTCCTGCCATGAGCGTCTCGGTCGTCTGCTTGCTTGCGGCGGCCACCTCGTTGTTCTCATCTTGAGCGTCAGGATCGCGCTCCAGGGATGTGGTGAGCGTGCTCTCGTACAGCTCCTCAATCTCCTTCTCGCGCTCTTCCTCCAGGAAGATCTGCTCCTCCGTCTCGTCCCAGACGCGGATGCTCTTGTCGTGGCCGGCGCTGACCAGCAGGTTGCCGCTGTGGGCGACGGCGATGGCCCACACCTCGCCGTGGTGGCCGTCAAGACGTTGGATCTGCTCAAACTTGTCGCCGTCCCAGTACCGAATGGTGCGGTCCTTGCTGCTGCTGAAGAAGTGGTGTCCGTTGCCGTCCGAGTTGTGCGGCACAAAGGCAATCTGGAGGATACTGTCCTGGTGTCCAAAGAGGGCCTTGTGACAATCTCCAAAGTCGAGGCCCCATATTCGGATGTTCTTGTCGGCTGAGCTCGTCACGATGAGCTTGCTGTCGTAGGAAATGTCCATGCTCAGCACGGGGAGCTTGTGGCCGTAGAGGTTGAGGTACAGCTTGAGGGAGTCGACAAAGAAGACCTTGACCGTGTTGTCCAGGAGCGCGACCGCCAGCAGCCTCGCGTCCGGGGAGAACTTGAGGCTGAGGATGTCGTCCGAGACCTTGAGGGTCCTTGACTGCTGCAGCTTCAGCTTTGGCGTTGTCCTCTTCGTGCCCAGCACCTCCTCTTGGACAATCTTAAAGTCCCAGAACTTGGCTGTCTTGTCGGCACTTCCAGAAACGACAGATTTTCCGTCAGGGTGAACGTGGAGAGACCAGATAGCACCCTCATGGGCATCTACACTGTCCAAGAGGGCTGCGGAAGCAACATCAAAGAGCTGCAATTCACCGCTCTTGGTACCAACCACGACCACCTTGTCTCCAGGGAGGAACGAGCAACAGAGAGCATATCCGCACTCGAAAGTTCGAATACAGTTCTGCGTCTTGATGTTCCAGATCTTCAAGGTACCGTTGGATGCCGACGCCAACATCCTATCGTCTGAGCTAAGCGACAAGGCTCGGATATCTGTTCGGTGGCCAGGCAGTTCCACAGAGAGCGCCCTTGTATAATCAGGGACGTCCTTCTTGGACTTTTCGCTCTTGTCCTTGGGAGACAGGCTATAGTACTCGAGGAGGTTGTTTGTGGTGCCTACTAGCAGATGAAGATCTTTCTGTCCAGTTGGCACAGCCCAGTCAACAGAGCGGACCTTGCCTCCTGTCCGCACGATGACGTACTGAACAAAGACATCGCTGACGTCGGCCTTGGAGACATCAACTGACTCTTCACCCGCGTTCGCCTCCTCTTCAGCGGCCTTGGCATCCTTTGCCTTCTCGCGACGTCTTCTCCGCTTTCGGGCCAGCCCCTTTTTGATCTCAGCCTCTGAGCGTATCCTCCACACGTCCACTGCCTTTTCTGAGCCATGGACGGCAAAATAGTCCTTCTTGGGGTGGAAAACGACTTCGGTCGCCTTGTCTTTGCTTTGGCGGTGCAATGTGCCTCGGTCTTGCAGGAACTGTGCTGCAGCTGGCATATCCACCTTGCGAGCGCTCAGCGCAAGGCCATCGGCATCCAGAGACCAGACCTTGATTTCGCCGTCGTTCCCGGCTGTGACGCATCCGCTGTAGTCGGGGGATAGTCCAAGCGCCCAGCACTCGCCGTTGGTTTGAGAGATGTGGGTTTCGATACAGTGCCTTGACGACAGATCCCAGAGCTTGATAAGAGAGTCCTTTCCAGTCGTGAGGAGGAACCCTTCGGAGGCTCCCTCGCTATCGAGGACCATAGCCTGCGCGCCATCTTCGTCCTCGACCTGAGGCTCTGGTTCGACAAATTGAAGACCTGTCACCTGATCCTTGTGTCCTCGCAGCTTGAACTGGCCAACCTCAGCGACCAAATCCCAGATGATGATGTCTGTGTCCTTGGAACCGCTGGCGAGTCTGACGCCGGACTTGTCGAATGCGAGCTTGGTGATGGCCGACTTGTGACCGTTGAAGTTGAGAATGACGGACGAGATCTTGCTATCCCAGAGTCGAATGCTGCCATCTTCGTAACCCACAGCGAAGACGTCCTTGTCGGCCTTGCTTTGCGCGATCGCCGTCGCAGGCACGGAGCAGCGCTCATCTCTCCAGCGACTTAGTAGTTCGCCCTTCTTGATATCCCAGCAAAGAACTTCCTCGTTCGCAGCGACTATCGCCTGTCCCGCGCCGGTTCCCGTTCGATCCTTGGACGACCAGACCAAGTTAGAGGTGGCCGAGGCGACGACGCCAAAGGACTTGCCATGTTCGTATTTCCTAGGCGAAAATATGTTAGCTCAGGTCGCTTAGATATCCTTCTCAACTCACAGATATGACTTGACCATATTTGCTGGATTGCGACCAGAATTGGCCTTTGCCGACGATGTCTCTTACAAAAGTGCCCAGAATCTTTCCTCCATCCCACGACTCGAGATGGGAAATTTTCTTATCGATAAGCACGGGCACGGGCAGCGAACGGCTCCACCCCAGAGCTCCACGTCACGTGGGCGGCTGGGAGCTTGACGTGCCTCTACCACGTAAGCCCCACTACCAGGCGTCACCTACCTAAGCTCCCAGGGACGACGAGAATAAGGGGAGCGCAAACGGACCTTTCGACAAGATGCTTCTTCTAGACTACCAGAACGTACTGATCCAGTCGGTCCTGACTGAGAGGTTCTCAGGGTAAACTTGCGCACTCCAAATCCCCTGAAACGGAAGCTAATAGCATCGTACGTCAGTGCCCCTCCCGCCTCCATCGACCAGACGGTCAGCGACTTCGACGGCGTTACTTTCCATATCTCGACCCCCGAGACCAAGACCCAAATTCTTCTTTCGATCCAAATAAGATGCTTCCCGGACCTCGTCAAGTACGGAGCCGAGGAGGTTCTCCAGCGAGAGTATGGCGACTACGTGGCACCGGTTGAGCCGGGCTTCGACTTCTCCGTCCTGGTGGACCTGGAGAACCTCCCAGAGTCAAAGGGTAGAGCTGCCAACGTCATTCAACCTGTGGAGAGCTCAATGCTGATTGTCGACCAGAGGAACGTGATGCGCTGGCCCTCAAGTTCGCTCTCCTGAAGCGCAATGCCATGGCTGCGCCGTTCGAGCAGGCTTACCAGGAGTACTACGCCCTGAAGGAGGAGGCGTCCAAGTTCACATCCGAGGAGGCTCCCCAGGGTGTGCAAGAGGGAGGCGAGGTCAAGGCGATCCACTACCGAGAGGAGGAGGCCATCTACCTCAAGGCCAGCCACGACCGAGTCACCGTCATCTTCAGCACCGTGTTCCGCGAGGAGACAGACCGAGTGTTTGGCAAGGTGTTTATCCAAGAATTCGTCGACGCGCGACGAAGAGCAATTCAGAACGCCCCCCAGGTCCTCTTCAGGAACGACGCCCCTCTCGAGCTGCAGGGCGTTCCCGGAATTCAGAACACCGACTCTGGAGACATTGGATACGTCACCTTTGGTATGTCCACCAAAGTTTGGTATTTGGGGATTGGCTAACCACGACACAGTTCTCTTCCCCCGACACCTCACACCTCAGCGCATGGCCGATGTTATTTCCCATATCCAGACCTTCCGTGATTACTTCCATTACCATATCAAGGCCTCGAAAGCATACATCCACTCCCGTATGCGAAAGCGAACTGCCGACTTCCTCCAAGGTGAACCCCCTGACTTGACTGTGTATGACATTGGAACTGATGAGACCCAGTGCTGCGCCGCGCCAGGCCCGAGAACGAAGAGAAGGAAAGAAAGACGGCAAGCGGCAGGACCTTCAAGGTGCAAGGAAACTAAACATTGGCGCAGGAAGAGGTGGAGTTCTGTGTCAATGGTTATAGATGCGAGGCTAGACGTGATCTGTCACTGAGGGCGTGACGGGGCAGGTAGACATGGTGGTCGAGCAGGAGTATGTAGCTATGGATGAGCCAATGATGCTATAAAAATTCATATACCGATACCATGTGTCAATCAAGTAATAAGTCGTGTTGAAAGACTCAGGCTGAGAAGCCTTCTGAATTGATACTCTCACTGGTGGAAGCGTTCGCCTGAGGCACCCAATTAGCGTGGGCGACTCAAAGTCAAGGGTCCTTTGTGGCTCGAGCTAGCAGACATGTCGACACATGCCGATCTTTCTGATACAACACCAAGCACAACGGCCCTCGGGTCACTACGACAATGGTATGGCCGTTCGGATCGCAGAGTTCCGACAAGGGCAATGAGGGGAAATCCCAGGAGCAGACGAAACGACAAGGCGTGTCATGGACGCAATCGCTAAGCAGCCCTGACCCGGATCCTTTTGCTGCCGCGAAAGAGTGGGCGCCTACAGTGTTGTTCTCGCTCACAGGTCTTGCTGCCCTGCAATTGTACGCAAATTACCTTCGCCGGATACCCGGTGCGGCCCATGTCCGACCCAACTTCTTCCGCAACAGGAGTCTCTTTGGCCGAGTCACGAGCGTTGGCGATGGTGATAACTTTCACTTCTTCCACACCCCGGGCGGTCGGGCGGTGGGCTGGGGCTGGTTGAGAAAAGTTCCAGAATCTCGCAAAGAGTTGAGAGGCCGGACGGTATGTGCACATGTGTCAATTACGCTCGAGTTGATACCAACAAACTCATAGATTCCCATCCGCATCGCCGGCGTCGACGCTCCCGAAGGCGCCCACTTTGGGAAGCCAGCGCAGCCATTCGCAGCCGAAGCACTCAACTGGCTGACCAACTACGTCCTCAACCGCAACGTCCGAGCCTACATCTACAAGCGGGACCAATACGAGCGAATCGTGGCGACGGTCTACGTGCGGCGGTTCCTGTTCCGAAAGGACGTGGGCCTGGAGATGATCAAACGCGGACTGGCGACCACGTATGAAGCTAAATCCGGGGCCGAGTTTGGGGGCATGAAGGAGGTCTACGAAAAGGCGCAGGCCAAGGCCAAACGGAAACGAAAGGGCATGTGGTCTGGCAAGCCAAGCGAGTTTGAGAGCCCGAGAGAGTACAAGAACAAGTGGGCGGCACAGGATAAGAGCAGCAGCAGCAGCTCTTGAAGGAATGGATTGTGCACTAACGAATTACCCAAAAGTACGGCGGACACGTTTCGGACTGCTATTGCAGCGTCCCGGCATGAATGAATGAACGAGTCAAATGTTGAAAACCATGGCTGATTCAGACGGACAAGTCCTCGAACGGCGTTAGTGTCGACGACCCATGTGATGCTATTCTGGTAAATACGTACGCATTTATTCCGTAGCTCCCATCAGCTGGAGATCTATTAAAAGCAAGGCTTGGCCCAGAGATCCATCCCTCGAGCGGGAGGATCCAGACCGAGCCAGCTGGAGAGAAATCGAATGGAGCCCCCCAACGACGTCGATCATGCATCGTCATCCTGAATCAATTCAAGGGAGACACGTTGGCGGGCTGTGGCCGTGGCACAGCCTGGCACCCGTGATCTGCCATCTAGCGGTTGTTGCTACGGCCCAGAGCAAGCAAGGTTCCAAGCAAGGGATCCGGCAACAAGGTCTGAAGCGGTCTCAGACGGCCGTTTGTCTCGCCGGTTGATGGTTGTGTTCGGTGTTATGCGCTTGGTGGTTGTCTGTAACACTAGCGATAGATTGGTGAGTCTCTAATGGCTTCATAAGATTGATTCAATGGATGCGTCTGCGGCTCCAAGGCCATCAAGCTCGCACCGATGCAGTTGATCGAGATTGCCTGCCTATGCATGCAGAGCCGGTCAGGTACATGCCGTATAGCATCACGTTGTCTTAATCACCATTTGCTCCATCAATTTCACATTCTCGCGGAGCCCATGTCTGAGACATGACAACCAACGAGGTGTAGTGCAACGTGATGCCCAGGCCAAGAAGGCCCCCCTGCCTTTCCCCCCAACCTCCTGAGTTTAGTGCGCCACCAGGTGACAGAAAAGGCAGACGACTTATTCCCGTGTCGAGCAAGAAGCTGCTGGCTGGTTATTGTCCATCTTCTCAATGAGCCCAGACCCGGCCAGCGGGTCATCGTATGCGGCCCCAGCATGGATTCAACGGTAGGGAACGAATGACGAGGAACAGCTCAGCGGTGAAAAAACGATGCTGGGCTTTAGTACGAACGAGTTAATCATGCACTGCACAGGAGACGTTGTATCCGTACCTACATGCTCCCAGGTCCGTACTACGTAGAAGGTTCGACCTTTAGCAGGCATTCGCGTCCATGTCTTTCGTTTGTGCGCTGTAGAAGAAGCAGGTCTGCGGCGGGAAGGAGAGCTGCAGCGCGCTCCACTAAATCCCCTGACCATCAACAACGACAAACCACCTCCCGCCTCTTCTCTCTCCCAATTCTCACCTCATCCTTTCGCGAGAATCCTTAGCCGCGAGCGGAGGGGATCCTTACCTTGCAAACCTGTCATTCGCTTTCTCTGCCTCTTTGACCTTCCCTTCCTTCCTTCCTTTCCTTTCCTTTCTACTTGTTTGCATTTTCCCCGTCCGGGCTGTGTGACGTACGTACCCGCCCACGTCGACTCGACAACACAGCACAACACGGCACATCCAAGCCAAATTGGCACACCTTCTTTTTTCCGCAGCAGCTTCGTCTCTGACCGTCACTCGCTACCTGATCTCACCTACCCACTCGTTAATACTGCTTCGCCTCCATTATCTCGACCCGTCACCGCCTCTCGACAGACGTTGCGACGACCAGGCCATCCAACTGCAGGATCCCGAAACTCCCGGCCAACTATTACAGCCCTCTCATTCCAACCTGGGTCGACCAGGAGACGTGTTTCCTGTCACTCATTATTGTCAAATATCTCGCCAGCACCGACGCATACCATCGAACAAAAAAAAATTGATCGCGAAATCGCGGCATCACCCCGCATAAAGGCAGAATTGTCTACACAATAGACCGTCGCCGCTGACGAGTCTCTTTGATACGACGACGAGCCTCGCCGGCAATCAAACTCTCGGAGGGTCCTCCCAAGCTCATTGGTGTCGCAGCTTGATTAAGGTGGCGCCCTAACTCTGGCCCGCTCCCGTGGTCGCGATACGTACCACCGGTCGGTCATACGTCTTGTCCTCCCTTGTGAAAAAAAGGTACGACTCTTTTTTTAATTGTCTGTCCCACGGCAACACCAAAGGCTCAGCGGCTATGCATATGTGCAATTCGATTTGAGATCCCCTTCCCGTTTTTACTTCTCTTCTTTCGCTCCTGGCCAACGATTGGAGCACCTCGTGGTTCGTCGTCATCTTACATCCAGTCACTTTCAGGTACCGGCTTGCAGTAGAATAGGGGCCTAACCGAGTCGGGCTAGTAGCAAGGTTCTGGAAATCCAGTGCACGTTCTCGAGGACGGACATCTCCATCGCAAGCAATTTCCCGCATACGTGCTCTGCTGAGCTGCACTGCCAGCAGCCAACTTGGATCCTTCATCCCACTATTTCGACCGCGATTGCGTGCCAAACGACGACTTCTTAAAGAGCGACTGCGATTTCGACGACTAGAACGACCGAGATTCTCGATTTTGCCGAATTTTTTACACCCCCGCCAGTTCCAGCAGCTTTCGCCTCCATCTGCGGTACTCCCGCTCAGCACCAAAAAACGCGAACCGTCGCCCCTTGAGATGGCCCACTCTTGAACCTGAGATGCATGTACGAATAAAGTCAGCACCGACGACAACAAGAAGATCCGACCCTCCCGCGTCGGGACGCGCATCGCAACCCGCGACGAGATTTGCCTTTTCGATATTCAGCGACAGGGGATAGTTATGCGATTGCCTTTTCAACGGCGTGGCCCATCGGCGCGCCAAAGCCACGGGCTTGGCTCCATTCTAGGTCCCAGCCTGGTGGCTCTAGCAGCTCTGGCCCCATTCTCGCATGCCATTACTTTCAATCCGGTTCCCTCACCGAATCTCGACTTTTCGAAACTGGGTAGGATCGGCGTTGTTGGAGATTTTGACGGTATTTCTCTCTACGAGTATGAGGGTCAGAATGAGCGCCCTCGCAGCGCCAATGGGAGCGAGTCGCTCCTGGCTCCGATGCCCAACGGCGCTTTTGCCTCGATTGTGGCCACGGACGCCTCCATCCGGGCCATGTGCACGTTTAAGCTCAGCAATGGAGAAATGCAGGGTGTGGTAATAGGTGGTAATTTTACGAGCTTGGACGGCACACAATCAAAGGCGGTGGCCCTCTTCAACCCAAACACGACCGAAATCACACCTCTGGACGGACTCGAAGGCGAGGTCAACGCCCTGTTGTGCGATGAGGAGCGAGATACGGTCTATGTGGGAGGTAACTTCAAGGGTGCCAATTCTACCAACGCTATCGCTTGGGTTGGCACAGATGGCTGGACCAACTTGCCGTTTGCCGGTTTCAATGGCCCCGTCAAGGCCATCACCAAGGCTTCAAACGGGCACATCATTTTTGGTGGTACATTCACGGGACTAGGAAATTCCAGCACACCAAACGCATCGACCACCCAGGTCATCAATCTTTCTACAGCAAAACTCAGCGACCAGAACGGCGCCTCTGGGACCGAACCCAAGGATATCGTTTGCCCTGGATCTTCGTCTAGTTCCTGGTTGCTTCAGAACAACTCACCCGGCTACTGGGAAGCGGATTTCTCTTTCGGATTCGCGCCCACCAAGCTGAGGCTCCGAAACGCCCAGGGCGACCATGGCACCAAGACGTTCCGATTCCTCGCCTACCCCATCGACGGCATCATGAACCTGACCTATGTTGATCCTGACAGCGGCAACAATGTGACCTGCACCAGCGAGTGCCCCCTTCGCAACGATGCCGAATACCAGGAGTTTACTTTCGTTAACAGGGTCGTCATGAACAAGTTCCGCATCGCCATCTCTGAGTGGTATGGTGACGGTGGTGGTTTGGCAGGCATCGAGCTGTTCCAGAGCGATATTTATTCTTATGCTGTCAGCGCCTTCAATGAGCCTACATGTGGAGGAATCCAGTTCCCAGCTTCGGCATCTCAGACAGGCCCCTGGAAGGTTGCTCCGTCTCTGGAAAGCAGCTCCGACTACCTCGAGGCTGAACTAACCCGCGACTACGACCCAGATGAAGTCTCGGTCACGTTCTATCCCAACATCGAGGAATCTGGCAACTACTCGGTCAACATGTACACTCCAGGCTGCCAAGCTGACGGGACCTGTTTGAGCAGAGGCCGTGTCAACATCACCGGAATCATGTCGACTGGATCTGACGAGGAGTCCAACTTTACCACGACGCTGTATCAGACAAACAACTTTGACAAGTACGACCAGATCTACTTTGGATACATCGAGAAGAACTCAGATTCGTTCAAGCCTTCCGTCACCATTCGCCCCCTTGCCGGCCAAGACGTTGACGCCCTTACAATCGTTGCACAGAGAGTCGGGTTTTCTTTGATTAACTCCACTGGGGGTCTTAACGGCTTGTTTGACTTCAACCCCGAAGTAGCCGTCGTCAACACATCGTCTCTCACGAACTCGCCGATTAACAAACTCGGCGCCAGCTTCGACAGGGCGTCTGGTGTCACAACTCTAATCACTGATGATAATGTCACATATGTTGGCGGCAACTTTACGTCTAAGGACCACGACAACATTCTCGCCATCATTGAGAACGATGATGTCAAGGAGCCTGGCGGTGGCCTCAACGGAGAAGTCTTTACCATGTACCTCAACGACACGCAGCTCTACGTCGGCGGAGATTTCTCAAACACTCAGACTGGGCCTGTGAAGGGCTTGGACAACGTGGCCGTATACGACACCAAGGAGGACAAGTGGAGCGCCCTTGGCGCTGGTGTTGACGGCCCCGTCGAGCATGCCGTGCCACTGACTATCAACATCACACAGGATACCCCTGAGGTGGTTATTGCTTTTACCGGTTCCTTCTCTTCGTGCAACGCCTTTGACGATTACGATGCTGTTTCAGTTGACGGCTTCGCCATCTGGGTTGCTTCTAAGGGCACTTGGCTCCAAAACCTTGAGGGTAATTACCCTGGTTTCACTGGCTCGCTCACGGCTGCCATTCTTGACCTCCCGATGGGCGGGTCACTCTACGCTGGCTCCCTGTCATCCGCCCAATTCGGCATCAGTGGTGCGGCTACTCTTTCGAACGAAGGTCTGGGCCAGTTTCCCTTGAAGATCCGAACCTCTTCTTCGTCATCCAACTCGTCAACCCTGACTCGTCGCGATGTCAGCTCGATGAAGAACGATACGACCGGTGTGATAACTGGCATTTTCTACGACGAGGATGATTATAACATCACCGTCCTTGCTGGTCACTTCACGACCGAGTCGTCAGACGGCAAGGCGATTGAAAACATCGTTCTCCTTGAGGATGATTCCGTGCTGGGGCTTGGGTCTGGTATCTCGAACGAATCTACCTTTGTCGCCCTCGCCATCCGCAGCGGCGTGTTGTTTGCTGGTGGCGATATCAGCGGCACCATCGATGAGACGGATGTCAAGGGTCTCATCTCGTACGACTTGACATCCAAGAGCTTCACCAGCCAGCCGCCGTCTATCTCAGGGGCCAATAGCACTGTGGCTGCCATTGCCGTCCGCCCTGATTCTGCCGATGTCTACGTCGGTGGCTCTTTCGAAAATGCCGGTGCCCTTGAATGCCCTGGTCTTTGCACCTACAACGTGGACTCTGGCCAGTGGAACCGCCCTGGTAGCGGACTCGAAGGAACTGTTTACAGCCTACTGTGGGTTAGCAAGAACCAGTTGATTGCCGGTGGTGATCTTCGCGGCAATGGATCTGACCAACGTTTCCTGGCAAGCTGGGACGCCAAGAAGGAGGAATGGACTAATTTCCCTGGTGCTGATGACCTCCCTGGGCCTGTCGTGGTTCTCTCTCCTGCATCCAGCGATTACGATCAGCTCTGGGTGGCGGGTACTTCCCTCGACGATGGCTCCATCTTCATTATGAAGTACGACGGCGAGAAGTGGCACGCTGTCAAGCCAGCCCTATCTTCAGACACCATCATCCGCGGCCTTCAGGTCTTCACCGTGACTGAAGAGCATGAGCAGAGCGACTTCCTGGACAAGAAGCAGGTCTTGATGCTGACAGGATCGATCGACATTCCCGACTTTGGGGTGGCATCGGCAGCCATCTTCAATGGCACGACCTATCAGCCCTACGCGCTGACCATGAAGGCGGGCGACTCTCCGGGAACGATTGCCGCCATCTTTTCGCAGAGAGATAACTTCTTCTCTGAAGGTACGTTTAATGTGTCGTCGACCATGTAAACAGTTCTAACATTGTCTCTAGAGAGCCACATGCCTCTGGTGTTTGTCATCCTCATCGGCCTTGCCATTGCGCTTGGTCTGATGCTCCTCCTGGTTCTGGCGGGCATCATTCTCGACCGCATCCGCAAGAAGCGCGAGGGCTACGCTCCGGCGCCGACGTCCATGTACGATCGAGGAAGCGGAATGCAGCGGATTCCGCCTCACGAGCTTCTGGAGTCGCTCGGCCAAGGGCGGAGCGGTGCGCCTCGCGTGTGAAAAGGAAAAGAAAAGCCTCTCATCTTTGGAGGATATCGTCGTTTTAGCAAGTTGCATGCATGTCTGGTTTGATACTTTTGGCGTTTTGGAAAGGTGTATGGAATATCGGGCCAGGGAGGCCCATGCTATTTTCAGAAAGGGGGATCTAGGACCAAGATCCCAGCGAGCGAGCACAAAAACTTTCTTTGACTTGAAAGACAGACGGTTGAAGGCTCCAACTCGAAACTATACCCCTACTTCGGCTGGATTTCTGGAGAGGGCGCCGCAAAAACCACTACACTACGACTCCTATCGCCTCGGCCTCGCGAGGCTCACCTTCTCTCACATCCTCTTTCTTCCCTTTATCTCGTCTTCACTTCACGAGGTCATGACCCGTCGGTTAATGTTTACCTGTCTATTTTACCTACCTTCAACGACACGCGCATAGACGCCTTCTCTGTTGAGATCCTTCCTTGTCACTCACGGTCTTTCTTCGTTGTACATTATCTTCCAGCGCAGTCTCCGCCCTAAAGACTGTTGGGGGAACCGGGGCCCGTCGGCCTCGTCCCTCTTTTGTTGCTCCATCTTTTTTTTTAACTCTCCCATCTCAGCGAATTTGGGGAGATGAGGCTTTGGGGGGATTGGGGGGGGGGAACTCGTACGATGGATGGGTGGCAGGTTTCTAGG
>JAANQP010000821.1:0-37538 GCA_011320165.1 Fusarium protoensiforme
GAGAGGAGAGGAGAGGAGAAGAAGGGAAAGCTGACGGGGGAGAGCTTGTTGTATATGTAGTCGTTTGGTGGTCGGGACTGAGAATGGCGGGCAAAGCGGTAGGTACGCAGCAGCAGTAGCGGTATCCATGAGAGGCTTGGCCCCAGCTTCCCAATGTGGAGTATCCATGGTAAGGTAGGTACGGCCCTGGCCCTGCTGCTTCCAGTTGCCTCCAATGGAAGTGCCTGCACCTCAGCAACGAAACATGCCCTCCCCTCCCTCTGTCACCTTTCGGACTCTAGCTTCTGGCCCGCCTCAGAAACCCGAGGAGCAGGCTCCTGCATCGCTCGCCCTTAGCAGGTGGGCAGAGTGGGGTTGCGGATGACAGTGGGAGGGGAGTAGAGGGGTGTGTGCTTGACAGGGGCTGCAGATGGCTTGCCAGCCCATTCTAGGGGCGAGAAAGAGAGAGGTTCTTCGATTGTTGATTTGTTTGCCCAACTTGGCCGACTATCAGAGGGACTTGACCGGTCCCCGACCAGCAGGTTCCAAAGGTTTCCTATCTTCCTGACTACTAATGATTGAACGCTGACAAGTCAAGCAGGCAGGGCAGAAAGAGAGAGCTGTTTGCGGCCATAGCGATAACCGTCTGTGGGGGGTGTGGCCCCTCCCTCCCAAGCCGGGCGGCTCACCAGTTTGAGACGGCTCAGGGATATTCCACCATCGGGTGTTTTGAGTTGAGTCGACTCTATGCTGCTACTACCAACAAATCACTCGCCCATTGGCCGTTGCTGTCCTCGTTGCACTGCATCTCAGAGCACAAGAATGCCCCCAGTGTTATCGTGGTCGTGGCTCTGCTCTCTCCCTTGTCGTCGAAGGGCGAGTTAGAACGTGGTGGAAGCCAAGGTCAGCCATCATTCATGGTTGCATAAGGGTCCAGATGGGGCTCTGGCTCTATCTTGGCCACCAGTCTATTACTTACCTCTTACACTCAAGTAGGTAATCGCAAAAGACCGCCAACCGCGACCAGCATGTTTCCATGCTTCTAAGAATACCACTTCGGGCCTTGCCTCGTCAACGCTAGCTCCATCATGGCCCGGTAGGCGGTGCCAGGCTGAGTTCATGGGTCTGCGAAAAAATACAGCTCTAGCTTTCCATCATGAAAGCTTTCGTCACGGCAACGCATCTCACCGAGCCGCCCGCACGGTAGCCCGTCATGGTAAACCCAATTTGGCCATTTGTTCTACTGTAGGCGGGAGGCGCCTTTCGAAAGCTTGATGGTACGAAATCATCCCTACATGGCACTTGCTGGACGTTTGCTCCGGGGCCTATGGGGGCAAAGAAACATCAGTCGAGCCCAGTTGTTTACTGACACAGTCGCCTCAAGCTTTGTCTCAATACTACCCTACCGATGCATGCCCGCATGCACTCTATCACCTATCATCATCAACAACAGCCAGGTGCATCATCACCACCACCACATCACCAGCCGCACGGGGTCCCCGAGCCCTTGTCCCGCCGCTACGGCAGAGCCTCCGTCAGGCACGCACCGGAAACTTGCATCTCGCTTCTCCAGGACGCCTCTCCACCAAGAAACCGGATCTCTGCAACCATCACGAACCAAAGATCTACTCTTCCATACGAGCTCTGAACCTCGCGTGTTCCTTATCACCACAGGAATGGTTTCTACCAAAATAAAGCATGCATCCTGTGGCGAAGCTCACCCCTGGACTTGAGCCGGTATTTGTGTTGCCCGATCCTGCCCGGCCTTGGACACACAAACGTCGTCATTCTCGTTCGTATTTCTCCAGGCTCGGACCTCTTAGCACCACCAGTGTCCCACTCTCTTCTCTCGGCACTGGGCAGATCCCCTGCGTCTTGGTCAACGCAGGCCCCTGACCCTCGCCCCCGAGACAAAAACGTCACCCAGAGAGAGACAAGACAAGATCCCCAGGGGCAGCCACCAAAACCGTCCTCTGGGGCAGTGGACATGGCGCCAGATCGTCCCCAGGTCGTGGGTCTATGTTCTTCTCACAGCCTCAATCGCCGCCTCCGGGCTCCCCTACAAATGAAAAGCCTCCAAGAATAGCACTCCTAGCGCCAATTCCGCTCGGCGTTCCCTCCCCTTCTCAAGCAAGCCAAGCGCAAGCGCGGGCGGCGTTGGCGGATACGGATGCAGTTCTTCTTCTCCATCTCGTTCGTTCTAGCCAGCATTCCTCGGAAGAACTTTGCTTTTCTCTACCGGACTCTAGACCTTGCCATTCTATCACCGATACTATTGTTGGCTCAATTGTCTCGGCTTGTGGTGCCACCATCGGACGTCATCCTCTTTGGTCTATCCTTAACGTTGGTTTACATTACGCGCTCCTCACAAAGAAACAACGGCGAAGAAAAGAGCCATTCACCATTCGTCAGCCGCCAGCAGCGGGCCGTCAACCAGCCATCCAGCTCTCTGACATCAGCCACGTTGCCTGAAGGGGGGGGGGGGGGTGTGAGTGCCCGCTGACTCCCGTCATCAAGTAAATGATCAAGTGGGTGTCAGCCGCCCCAGCCAAGAACGGGCCCCCGCGCGTTGCTGCGACTGTTGCTTGTTTAGGAGTTGGAGGCTGTAGAACCCAAACAAACGCCAAACGCCAGAGTTGATAACTACCTCATGATACAGCTCGCTACCAAGATGCCTCTTTCACGATAGCCATGTGTTAGCCTTGAACTGCGGCGCCCTTAACTCACAAAAACAACTCGCCAGGCGCTGTCAGCACTGCACGAACTGAGCCAAGCTTGACACAGACCGCTCGCAGCGTGGCTTGACCCTTAGCCAGTGCCAAAGATGCTCAGCCCTAAGCTAAAGACAGCCGTCGACATTCCTCGCTCGGTGTTCTAGACGGGTCCTGCTGCGCGCCCTTTTCTCCCATCACTCTCATGGCGCTCAGCAGTAAACCGCGTTCAGCACCCTCGGCCGGCCGTGAGCTGACCGGGGGCGGAAATCTCGCATGGGAGAATTCAGCCTTGCGAACTCGAGTGGGGATACTCCGTTGCTCGCTGACAGGACGAAACGTCTGGCTGCTTGGCTGCTTACACGGACATGGATCTCGGGGATCTGACGCTCCCCATGTCCTATCACATCACATCCCCGACCGTAATCGTTTATCCAACGGTTGTTCTTCCGAGACGCCATGTGCATTCCTGCTTCTAGGGCTAAGCCAATCTATAGCCGCCGGCCCTGACTCTATTGTACAGTCCAGTCCAGTCCAGTCTTGGTGGATTGATTACCCAGCGACCCTGCATCCTTCAACCTCCATCATCCGTGAAGTCGCTATCCGCCGTAGTGTCATATTCATCTTGGCGCACCACACTCCCTCCCTTGCTTACAGCTTCTGATACTCGAGCTTGCCCTCAAGCTTCTTGGCCTCGGCCACCTTGCGAACCGCCTTGTTGAAGTCATCCTGGTTGATTGATTCCCGATAATCCTTGATGGCAAACAAGCCACTATTCTGAGTGTCAGCAATTCGGTTTCAACGTGGTTTAATATAAGCTCTTGGTTGGAGGAAAGGGAGTGCTTACGCTTCAGTAACCACGTTTCGCAAGTCAGCACCGTTCAGTCCGTCACTCATCTTAACCACGCTCTCAAAGTCAATGTCACCATCAACCATCACGCTTTGCGAGTGAATCTTGAGAATTTCCAGTCGCCCGACCTCGTTGGGCAGAGGGATCTCAATCTTTCGGTCCAGACGGCCAGCACGGAGCAGAGCAGGGTCCAGCGTGTCGGGTCTGTTGGTAGCCATGATGATCTTGGTCTTGCCCAGGTAGTCGAAACCGTCAAGCTGGTTGAGCAGCTCCATCAGTGTTCGTTGGATTTCGCGATCGGCACTCGTACCCTCGGAGAATCGTCGTCCACCGATGGCGTCAATCTCGTCCATGAAGATGATGCAAGGTTCGTGCTCCTTGGCATATCCGAACATCTCGCGGATGAGTCGCGCCGACTCACCAATGTACTTGTCGACAATGGCGGAGGAGACGACTGGTTTATTGTTAGTCCGGGGTGCGCAACACACGAGGTTTGGTTGTAGAAACCGTACCTTTCAGGAAGTTTGTCTCCAGACTGCTCGCGACTGCTCGCGCCAGAAGAGTCTTGCCTGTTCCAGGAGGTCCGTAGAGCAAGACACCCTTGGGAGGCTTGATGCCTACTCGCAAGAACAACTCGGGGTTCTTGAGGGGAAGCTCAATGACCTCTCGCAGCTCTCGGATCTGGTCGTTCAGTCCACCGATACCGGCAAAGCTCACTTGACCGGGGTCCTCCAACGACATGTTGTACACCAGGGGATCGACCTCGCGGGGAAGCATTCGCATGATGGTGAGTGTCGTCATGTCGAGGGCAACACGGGTACCTTGCTTCAGCTTCACCTTGTCGACCTTTGATCTGCAGCCGACGACATATCGTGGTCCGGAGGAAGCCTTGACGATGACTGCAGAAGTAACGATTAGCTTGCATCTCCCTCGTTGATTCGCCTCGTCTTCTCACATCGTTCATCGTCGAGCTGTTTTAGGACCTCGCCGATGATCTGTCCCACGCTCTGTAGTGCCTTGATGTTGTCCTCGGTCCTGTCAAACTCCCTTTGCATGTCCTTGATCTCCAGGCGTAGGCTCTTGAGCTTGGCCTCCCACTCTCGAGACTCGAGGAGCCTGGCTCGGTAAGAGTTGAGGGCGGCTTGGCGCTCTTCCTCTGCGGTCATGGTCGCAAGCGTAGATCTGTCGGTTTAAATGCTGAGGAGTTCCGGGTACGGCTGAAGGGGCTCGCGAGTCGGGTATTGGGAGGTTAGTTGCTTGGTGAATGGGGAGGTGTTGTGTTTGGCTAGCCAAGGTGGTTGCTCATGGCAGATGGAGAGCTTACCTCACCAGCTGGAGCCTTCCGCTAACCCCTGCAGGTCAACAGGGCAGCTTGTCCCGGCAGAACCTCGGAATTTGCGCAGATCTCATCGTGAAGTTGCCTACCCTGTATACCAATCACCACATTGGGGGACGTCCAAATAATAACTTGGCTACCTATTCCTATCTTTTGATATACGGGTTGGAGTGACGATTCATTCCAATTTTACAAGTCCGCGGTATTGATACTGAGCTGTAGGGTGTGGGAATAGGAGGATCTGGGACATATTTGGTGGGCACATGTTCGATTGAGCCTCTATATAATCCTCACTTGAAGGATGTGGTGGAGGACACTACTCAAAATACTACGAAACCATCATGCATACTATACAGGACCCCCATTTCAAAGCACTTCTCCATCTAGCACCATAGAGCGTGACGTCTCTGGGCCGACAGCTCGCTATACTGGCCCAATTAAGTAGTCGAGTGCGATCGTGCCTCGAGGGCTGAACTCCATGTCCTGGAGGATGATCTATGGTGGCCTCGGCGATAAGTCCTGGGCATCACCGGACTTCGCAGTCTGGGGTTCCAACAGACGGTGGAGTGATCCAAGTCGAGTGTTTGTTTCCAAGCTCATCCGAGTTGCCGACTCGAGACGGATGTGAGCTGTCGCGCGGGTGCATTGAACCGCACCGAGGAAGTTCTCCAAGAAGTTGCCTCTGGGGCGAGGGTTGCGCCCAACAGGCTCGAGTATTTGTCCAAGGTTCATCGTCTAACGGCGAAATAGACAACATGCTCCATCACTCCCTGTCGCCGCCCTCACTCTCAGCAGCAGCAGCAGCCGCGGTATCCGAGGCTGCCTTTGGCTCCCCCTCGGCATCGAAACCGAGGGCATCCAACTCTCGGATCAACTCGTTGATCTTGATGACCTTGGCGATTTGCTCGGGTAGCAAGGCCTCGCCGCCCTCCTTCTTGTTCTTGAGCTCCTTGGCCTGCTTCAGCTTCTTTTTAAGATTGCGAGCCTTCTTCTGGCGCTCGACTTCGGGGTCGACTTCTTCGGGCTTGGGTTCTTGCGCTGTAGCAGCTGCATCGTCGCCTTCCGCAGCCTTGGCCTTCTTCCGGGCCTCGCGCCTCTTTGCGTTCTTGTTGCTGGCGGCCGACGCCTGCTCAGGGTTCTCGTCCTTCAGGCCCGCGGCGCCGGGGATGCCGATCCTCTTGCCGCGCTCGCGGAAGGCCTCGGCGGTGCGGTTCTTGTACACCTCGACATCCTCCGCGGGACGGTAGCCGGGGCGGATCTTGATTGCCTTGCGGGTGCTGCCATCGGGGCGGAGGGACTGGGGGATTTCGCGCTCGCCGCTGGCCTCGTCGGTGACGATGCCCGCGTTTGTGGGTCGCGAAGGCATCTTTACTTTCTCTCGAGGAGCGGGTGGAAACTCGGGACGTGATTGTCGTCGTGGGCTTGGGAGGTGGGAGTTTGTTCGGCAGGTGCCGAGGCAAGCTAGAGCAGAGCAAACTTGCGCTCGAAGCCTGGAGTTCTGGAGGGGTTGGAGGGGTCGAGGGTGGCTGAGACTGAAGCTCGACTGAGCCACAAGTTGACCGTGGCTGATGAACGATTGCTTCCCAGCCGAGGCTGACTTTTCTTAGGCGAGTGGTAAGGCATAGGTAGGTAGAGAAGCGTAAATGCCAAATGAGCGTAAAAGAGCATAATTTTGCCCATTGATTGTTATTCTGGGGTGATATTATGTGTGCTTATTTGTCATTGTACTTGTTGCTTGATGCACAGAAACAAGTACGTACCTCGCAAAGATGACTGCATTCCATAGAAATGAAAACAAACTGCTACTGTTACACATTCAACGGGAATGACATAAATGTTTACGTATTTCAGGTTACAGCCCTTGCACAAAATGTTTGTCTGCATTGTTCTCGAAAGCTTTGTTCTTGGATTCCCCATCTGCCGGAAAATACATACATGCCACCCCTGGTAATGGATCTCAAATGAGCTTATTGGACTTTGGCTCGACGCGAAGGGAGCTGAGGTCGTTTGACTGGGGGTGTAAAAACTGCCGAGCTTCTCATTGGATAATTGATTGATCACTCCCTGTAGCTTGCTGGATCCATCCTCCTTGCTTTGGGCGCCCCCCGTTTATAAGTCCCGTCTCACGTAAAACGTCGTCCATTGTGTTGTGTTATTTGTAGTGTCACTGCATTGTTTCTGGGGTTATTCTGCGATAGCCTGGACGCTTGAAAGACTGGCTTGGGCTGCTTTGGGCTGGGTCATACAGGCCAACGCATAGATAGGCATAATGCCATCCATATCTCGGGTCAGCCTGAAGGCCTCCAGGTGCGTGCATGTCATGTCAGGCATATGACAGACAGCCCGACCAAACAAGCAAGCAAAATTCATGACAATGGGTCCCTCCCGAAGCGGTGTAATACGTACAGTATTACGACACACACCTCTCTTCTTCTCCCTACATGGTATTCCGTACCCTCTACGGCTACGGAGCACCCGTACTCTCGTTGATACATACATGGCTGGCTGAATCCCTGCAACATAGTGGGATGATGGCTTGCCGTGTTTGATGAGCAGCCCCCTACCCGAATCGCCAGCACTGGCCAATGCTTTGTGCTTTTGGAGGAGACTCACACGTCACATGGTCCAATTAGAATGAGATGGTCCGTCACCATCTCATGCGTTGGTGAACGTGGCAGGCCGACAGTCCACGCAGAAGGTGCCTGAATCAAGCCTTGAGACTCAACAAGAAAGAAAAAAAGGGCTCGGCTATGGGTGATGGATGGATCCAGGGCGGAACACTGCGGATCAATGCTTCCCTGGTCTGGTCTGGTGCGTATGTGCGTGGGTTATTGTCCATTCACTAGGTAAGGCATTCCGTCAGGTTTATTCAAGCCACCCACTTACTCACTCCCTTGGATACCCAAGTTTCAAGTTTTGGTTCTCCCTCGCACGCAGTGATCAACAACACCCTCTTCTGGCACGGACGGGATCATGTCTCTGTGTGTTTGCTGTAAATACCAAACGACAGGAGCAAAAACAAGGCAATGAATGATAGTGTGACATGTCTGTCCTCCCATGATTGTCCGTCTCTACTGGCAACCACCCGCGGCCGCCTCACGAGATGCCTTTCCACTGGTTTCGCCCCAGTTAATCAAAGGCCAATCAACCCTCCCGTGCCCCTTGATGACACTCATTAAGCTTAATCTCTGTCTCTGTTAGTTAGCCCGTCCTGAATTAAGGCCCAGCTGCCTGCCCCTACCGACTGAGTACGCCCCGTCGTGCGCCAACGTGCGCCTGATGCCGTCTTGCAGGTCGGACCGGGTGCAGCATTTAAAGGGTAATATTAAGAGACGCCCAAAAGCGTCCCTGCTTTTTAAAAAACAGTAGCTGGTACATAACACGTACCTACCCTGCCCCGTTGGATCTGCCTTGTGATACAGGAATCCCACCGCCCATTTCCCAACTCTGCCTCCATTTCTCCCAACTCCCTCCCAAGCTACACGGGGAGGCCTCTTGATCCAAAGGCGGTGCCTTTTAGGACCACGTTATTACAGCTGCAAAGCTATTTCACGAGAAGCCACCGATGGGCTTATAAGCTGGAGTTGGTTACACAGCTCCCACCCCGAGATCGTCGACCATCTATCTATTCTATACCTCCACCGTCATCGCTGCCAAGAATGACGGCCCCCGATACATCGCAAGAAGCCAAGACGGCCGGTCACGGGCATGCGGCCCCCAATACCAAGACCAAGACCAGTCTGGTGGATACCTCGGATGCCCTGACCCCGGATCCAGGCACCGAGGACATGTTCAAGGTTGAGCACAACAAGTTCGCCTTCAGCCCGGGTCAACTATCCAAGCTGCTCAACCCAAAGAGCCTCAACGCCTTTTACGCCCTTGGTGGCATCGATGGCCTGGAGAAGGGCCTGAGGACAGATCGAAATGCCGGTCTCAGTGTTGAAGAGTCGACACTCGACAGCGAGGTCACCTTCCATGATGTTGCGCCTGAGGGGACCCCGAGACATGGCACCGCTGGAGATGCTATCCCAGAAGCCACTGCTGAGGCTGCGGTGCATATCCCTCCTCCAGAGGATCCCCATCCCACAGGCATCTTTTGCGACCGCAAGAAGGTGTTTCGTGATAATCGTCTCCCTGAGAAAAAGACAAAGTCCTTGCTCGAAATCGCCTGGACAACATACAACGACAAGGTCCTTATTCTCCTCACTATCGCTGCCGTCATCTCCTTGGCCCTGGGCCTGTACCAGACTTTTGGTGGTGACCATGAAGAAGGCGAACCCAAGGTAGAATGGGTTGAGGGTGTGGCCATCATAGTTGCTATCGTGTAAGCCAGACCATCGCCAAGAACTGGAATGCGTTGACTGATGATGAACAGTATTGTCGTGCTTGTCGGTACCATCAATGATTGGCATATGCAGCGACAATTCACACGACTCACCAAGAAGACCAATGATCGCATGGTAAACGTTGTCCGCTCTGGAAAACCCCAAGAGATATCCATCTCGGATGTCATGGTGGGAGATGTGATGCATCTCGCTACCGGAGACATTGTCCCGGTCGATGGCATCTTCATCCAAGGCAGCGCGGTCAAATGCGACGAGTCCTCGGCCACTGGAGAGTCTGATCTGCTCAAGAAGTCGCCGGCGGCCGATGTATTTCACGCCATTCAGAAGCTTGACACCAAAGAGGCCGAGAAGCTTGATCCCTTCATCATCTCAGGAAGCAAGGTCAACGAGGGCAACGGCACATTCCTGGTTACCGCGGTTGGTGTCAACTCCAGCTATGGTCGCATCTCAATGTCGTTGCGCACCGAGCAGGAGGACACGCCGCTCCAGAAGAAGCTCAATGTCCTCGCAGACTGGATCGCCAGGATCGGTGCTGGCGCTGCCCTGTTGCTCTTCATTGCCCTCTTCATCAAGTTCTGCGCCCATCTCCCCAACAACCACGGCACTCCCTCCCAGAAGGGCCAAGAGTTCATGAAGATCTTTATCGTTTCTGTCACTGTCGTCGTCGTCGCCGTCCCTGAAGGTCTCCCCTTGGCCGTCACCCTGGCGCTCAGCTTTGCCACCGTCAAGATGCTTCGCGATAACAATCTTGTCCGTGTCCTCAAGGCCTGCGAGACCATGGGAAATGCCACTACCGTCTGCTCTGACAAGACGGGAACTCTCACCCAGAACAAAATGACAGTTGTAGCCACTACTCTCGGCAAGAGCACTAGCTTCGGTGGTACCAATGCTCCCATGGACAAGTCGTTGAAGATCGACCAGGATGCCATCACCATCCCCAATGTTTCGGAATCCGAGTTTGCCAACGGGCTTAGCCAGCAGGTCAAGGAAATTCTCATACAGTCCAACGTGCTCAATTCGACCGCCTTCGAAGGCGAGCAGGACGGTGTCAAGACCTTTATCGGATCAAAGACAGAGGTTGCTCTTCTGACCTTCTGTCGAGATCACCTCGGAGCAGGCCCTGTTCAAGAGATTAGGACCTCTGCCCAGGTGGTCCAGACGATCCCCTTCGACAGCAAGTACAAGTACAGTGCCGTTGTAGTCAAGCTGGCCAATGGCAAGTACAGAGTGTACGCCAAGGGTGCCTCTGAGATTCTCCTCGAGAAGTGCAGCAAGACTCTAGAAAATGTGTCCCAGGGCGAGCCAACTACAACCCCCCTGACTGATGCAGATCGCAACATGTTCAACCTGATCATCAGCTCCTACGCTGGGCAGACGCTCCGAACCATTGGCTCCTCGTACCGAGACTTTGAGTCCTGGCCACCCGAGGGAGCAGTGTCCAAGGAAAACCCCGGCCAGGCCGATTTCAACGCTGTTCACAAGGACATGACCCTGATCGGCATCTATGGCATCAAAGACCCCCTGCGGCCGACCGTTATCGACGCCCTCAAGGACTGCCGACGTGCCGGCGTGTTTGTGAGAATGGTCACTGGCGACAACATTCAGACGGCCACTGCTATCGCTTCCGAATGCGGCATCTTCCGCCCCGATGAGGGTGGTATTGCGATGGAAGGCCCAGACTTCCGCAGACTTCCGCCCGAGGAGCTCAAGCAGAAGGTCAAGCATCTTCAGGTCCTCGCTCGCTCGAGCCCTGAGGATAAGCGAATTCTGGTCCGTACCCTCAAGGAGCTTGGAGAGACTGTCGCTGTTACTGGTGATGGAACCAACGACGCTCCCGCACTGAAGATGGCGGATATTGGTTTCTCCATGGGTATTGCTGGCACTGAGGTTGCCAAGGAGGCATCCTCCATCATCCTGCTCGATGACAAGTGAGTCAACCGCCTTTGGAGACTTGCCATGACTTGAATACTGACAATGTTTAGTTTTGCATCCATCGTCAAGGGCCTCATGTGGGGTCGTGCTGTCAACGACTCAGTCAAGAAATTCCTCCAGGTAGGCTTGATATCCCCCAACAAGTTTGGACTTGGCTAACTGGGTGACATCTAGTTCCAATTGACCGTCAACGTCACAGCTGTGGTCTTGACCTTCGTCTCGGCGGTGGCAAGCAGCAAGCAAGAGTCTGTCCTGAATGCTGTTCAGCTGCTCTGGGTCAATCTCATCATGGACACCTTTGCAGCACTTGCTCTGGCAACGGATCCTCCCACCCGCAGTGTTCTCGACAGGAAGCCTGATCGAAAGTCTGCCCCACTAATCACCTTGAGAATGTCCAAGATGATCATCGGCCAGGCGATTTGCCAGCTTGCCATCACATTCGTTCTGAATTTTGGTGGCAAGAAGCTCCTTGGCTGGTACGATGACTCTGAGCATGATGCCAAGGCCCTGAAGACCCTCGTCTTCAATACCTTTGTTTGGCTGCAGATTTTCAACGAAATCAAGTGAGTTGCCCAACGCATAGACGCTGTCTTACACTCGCTGACTCAAGCCTATAGCAACCGTCGACTGGACAACAAGTTGAACGTCTTTGAAGGTCTTCATCGCAACATATTCTTTATCGTTATCAACATCATCATGGTCGGAGGCCAGGTGCTCATCATTTTTGTCGGTGGCCAGGCCTTCGAGATTGTGCGTCTGAACGGCAGGGAATGGGGTCTTTCGATCGGTCTGGGAGCCATCTCTCTACCCTGGGGCGCACTCATTAGACTTTGTCCTGACGAGTGGGTTGCCGCTTGTCTCCCTGGCTTCATCCACAGGAGGTGGCTGCCCCCTCCTACTGAAGAGCTGGCCTCTGAGAAGTCTCTCGAGTCTGATGATGATGACTTTGCACGACCGCCGCTCCGGGTCATGAGCTCCATCCGTGGACCTCGTGTACAGCAACACATTGGTTTCCGAGAGAGAATGCGTAGATATAAGGAGAAGACCGAGGAGAAGGCGAAGGAGGCCAAGGAGGCCAAGGACAAGGATAAGGTGAAAGGAGCTGAGTCTGAAGTTGCCGAAAAGTAGATCAAGGCAAGAGCCTTGAAAACCTCATTAGACTAGCTTCTCTCGCAAGGGAACCATTAATCAGTTTAATCTTCCTTCCCATAGAGATCTTTTTTTCGATCTGAAGTGAGCGTTACGCCTCTGTGTCCACCTAAGATGAAGAATTGAAGTACAAGTTGATGTTGATGGCGATAGCCTCCAGCTGAGGTTGTGCTGAAGAGCCGAGAGAAAAGTGGGCCTCGGAATCGCTGGCGCAGGCAGCCAATCAGGAGCGACCTAAAGCTGTCCCCGGAACTTCGCGAATTTCCCTGGCCTGACAATCTCTAGACCCTCTCCAACCTTCAACCGAAGCCTCAAATTGCCGGTCGCAGACGTCCATCAACCACTTGAAGTCGTGTCCCAGACGCTCAATTGCGCTCGATATCCAAGATGGTAAGTGCCTCGCACCCTTCCAGGCCCCTCCGCCGAACGTACCGGCTAATCGCGCACCCTCACAGGCCATCACCAGCACCCTCTACAGGCAAGTCCACCGACGACACGACGACGACGACGAGAGCGACAACACCCGATGCTAATACGAATTGCTTGACAGGAGCCTTTTCTCCACCAACTACCTCATGCTCGCGACCGTCTTCACTGCCGGCTTCGCCTGGGAGGTGTAAGAACTGCTCTCTGCCCGCGACCGGGCCAGCGGGAACGAGATGCTGATTGCGATACAGGGGCTTCAACAACGTCATGGACAAGGTTTGGGACAACCACAACCGAGGCGTACGTCTTGCATCACGGCAAAAGATGAGAGAGATTTGGGTTGCTAACAGTGGCTGCAGCGACAATGGAAGGACATCCGACACAAGTTCATCGAGGGCGGCGACGAGGATGAGGAATAAAGAGAGGCCGACGACGAGATTGATTACCCATCGAGCAACGGGCGAGGGAGGGATTGATTCTGTGCCAGTAGCCGTGTACAAATTAGAGGAGAATTAGAGGCAGGATTTCACACATCAATGTTTCCCTATGTCCTGGACAGCATTTCCGCTTCCCTACGATGGTTCCCAGGCTGTCTTGGAGGCCGTGAGAGATTGGCCAGGTCGCTGCTGTCGGGCGGTATCTCCAATGCCGCCTCCCGCCCGTGTCAAAAACATGCACCTACTGAATGAAACTCGTCTTGTCTGACTCATCAATGCCGTCTGTGGCAATCATTGCCTTCGCCCTTGTGTCCATCCATCATCGTCCATGTAGCAGGAAAAAGAGGGCCACGCAACCTAAGCCTCCGCGGTAGGTATGGAAGGTCGCAACTGACGTCGGCAGCCCTGGAACCTGGAACCGGCACCTGAGGGGCAAGACCTGCCACGCCAAACGCCCAGGCGAGCAACCATTTCATCACACCTCGAGCCTCAGGATACAGCCTGTGAATGTGGGCTTTTAACCTCCATCCATCCAAGCTGAATAAGCCCAGCCCGCCCGTCTTCAACATCGACCTGGATTTTTCATCTCTGAGAACAAACAGTACAGCTGTCTTTTGCATCTGCACAAGATTTTGAGCGCTGACTCGACCATTAGTTATCACTTGCGGCAGCTCTCAGCTGTTCCACCGACCTTTCTCCAATATTTGCGGATCCCCCACTTCCATTGCTATTATCTATCTGCCTGCCTGACGACATCGCCGACACCGCAACACAACGCAACAACCTCTTCCCCATTTCATTTCACCTCACCTCGCCCAACCCGAACAAGCCTACCATGAAGCTGGTCTGACCATGGATCACAACATGTCGACGCAGGAGCAGCAGCTCTGCCAGTTCTTGGCGGGGCTGCCCGCCCACTTCAACTATCGATACACCGAGGAGGCTTCGCGGGAGCTGCTGCGGAGCTTGTTCTGGTCTCTGGCGGGCGGCAGCAACGAATACATGCGTCTCCTCTTCCCCGAGGGCAGGCCTGGGGATACCCTCAAACTGAGCGACGCCCAGGGTGCCGTCGAGGGTGCCGAATACACCGAGGCCGCGCGGGGCAAACGATGCGGGCACATCTTCAAGCCTGGCGAGGCAAACTATACATGTCGGACCTGCGGCACCGACGAGACTTGCTGCCTGTGTGCACGCTGCTTCGACTCGACCGACCACGCCGGGCACATGGTTCGGATACAGATTTCTGTGGGAAACAGCGGCTGCTGCGATTGCGGAGACGACGAGGCCTGGCGGAATCCCATGTTCTGCACCATCCACTCCGACCTGCAGGCGGGCGCCGACAAAGGGAAGGGAAAGGAGGCAGCTGGCCTGCCCGAGGATCTCGTGGCGAACCTACAGATGACCATCGGCCGGGTCTTTGACTACATCTGCGACGTCATCTCTTGCTCACCGGAGCAGCTACGGCAAGCCAAGACAGAGGAGTCGATACTCGAGGATGAGCAGTCGTCACGCCTGTCCTCGCACTACTATGGCCCAGACTCCGAGCCGTGCAACGAGTTTGCGCTTATCCTGTGGAATGACGAGAAGCACACCGTTCAGGAGGTGCAGGACCAGGTCGCAAGAGCCTGCCGCAAGAGCCGGAGGGCCGCAGCCGAGAATGCTTGGGAGACAGATGCCATAGGACGGAGCATCTTGACATATTCGTCCGAGATTGACCGACTCCTTCACATGGCGACTATAATGGAGGCGATAAGGGTAACGGTCACGATTCGATCTGCTAGAGATACCTTTCGAGAGCAGATGTGCGGAACCCTTGTGGAATGGCTGAGTGATATCTCGGGCTGCACCGTTGGTCATGATACTCACATTCTCCGCCGCACCGTCTGCGAGGAAGTTATGAAGCCATGGCGCCAGGGCAGCGCGGCAACTCATACGCTGGGCCTTATCGATGATGAGGAGGAAGATGACCAGGCAGTTGCGAATCGACGTCGGTTCGATGGCATGAACGCGCGTTTTATCTTGGCGTTGCAAGCCGCTGCTGGAGGCAATGGTCTTCAAATAGAAATTGACGACGACGACGACGATGACGATGACGATGATGACGAAGACGACGATCTCGACGCCGACATGGACGACCAAGGTCATCATTCCCCGTCCAGCTCTGTGGCTGGAGGTGACGAAGATGAAGATGACGACGTGATGATGGTAGACCGAGGAGACGTTGGAGATCTTGGAGTCAACTGGAGAGACAACGACCAGGCTCTGGAAGAAGACGAGGCCACCATGGCTGGATATCCTCCCCCTCCTCCCCCTCCCCCTGCCCAGGCTCAGGCTCAAGGGCAGGTTCAGGCGCAGGCTCAAGGGCAGACTCAGGGGCAGACTCAGGGGCAGACTCGTACTACCACGCGGGATAGAGAAGCAACACCCTCCGATTCGGATACGGCCGAGCCCCTCGTTGCACCCTCGATCTACGCTAAAGCAAATGCTGAAATCCCAAAGACGCCTGGCAAGACCGAGAAACTGACAGCCCGACCTGGGCGCTACTGGATCGAGACTCCTGCAGTCTACACACAGCGTGAGAATGTGCCTCCGGCCGAGGATGTCTTTCGACGTGTTCGCCTCGACTGGCTTCTAGTTTTCGATCTGCGCATGTGGAAGAAGGTTAGGAATGATCTTCGGGCCCTATACATATCCACTGTCGTCCAGATTCCCGAGTTCAAGCGAGTGCTGGCTCTCAGATTCGCGAGCTTGTACACGATTCTAGCTCAGCTCTACCTGGTTGGGGACCGAGAACCGGACCACTCCATCATCAACCTCTCTCTTCAGATGCTGACGACTCCGTCAATCACCGCCGAGGTTGTTGAACGCGGAAACTTCATGACCAGCTTGCTAGCCATTCTCTACACTTTCCTAACAACGCGTCAAGTCGGCCATCCCTGGGATGTGTCTCCTGACGCCGTCCTCGCCTTTGAGAGTGGCTCTGTAACCAACAGGCGAATGTATCATTTCTATCAGGATTTGAAGTACTTGTTTGGTGCACCTCATGTCCAAGAGCGCGTGCGATACGAGCCCCGGTACCTCATGCAGTTCCTCGATCTTGTCAAGCTTCACCAGTGCATTGGCCCTAATGTTCGAGCGGTTGTCGAGCATGTGGAGTACGAGGCCGATTCATGGATCACTGCCTCGCTTGTGACGAGACAGATCAACCTACAGGCTCGAAACCTCGCCGAGGCGTTCCGCAACTGCCCATCTGACGAGCTTCATTACCTCCAGCGAGCCATCCGCTTCACAGCAAAGACGGTGATCCTCAATTCGATCGGTGCAGAACGCCACCGGTTCAAGCAGGGTGAAATCAAGGATGAGGTTCAGTTCAAAAATCTCAGTGACTTTGAGTTCGATACCGACGCTGCGTCTTATGACGTGGTCAAGTTTGTCGTCGAGAAGGATGCCATCAGTTTCCATCACGCCCTTCACTACACCCTGTCCTGGCTCATTGAGTGCGGACGATCGCTCCCTGCCTCTACGATGAAGACTCTCATAAGCTTCACGCAGCAGGAGCTCAAGTCCAAACCCAAGTTGATGGGCAGGCCTCAGGTGCCAAGAAAAGACTTCACCCCCGAGGACTATCTCATTGCAGCATTCGATTTCCCTCTCCGTGTATGTGCCTGGCTCGCCCAGATCAAGGCCAACATGTGGGTTAGAAACGGAATCAGCCTGCGGCACCAAGCAAGCACATACCGCGGCGTTGGTCAACGAGATGTTTCGCACCACCGAGACATATTCCTTCTGCAGACTGCCTTGGTGGTTTGCAACCCCAGCCGTGTTCTCGCGTCAATTATCGACCGCTTCGGAATGGAAAGTTGGGTCAAGGGCTTGTTCGAGCTCAAGTCGGAAGCTCAGGATGACGCCCAGCACTTGGACGTGGTGGAGGACATGATTCACCTCCTGATTGTCCTTCTCAGTGATCGTACCTCGTTAATATCATCCGAGGACGAGACCAAGTCCAGGCTTCTAGCCATGCGCCGGGACATCACTCACGTCCTGTGCTTCAAGCCCCTGTCATTCAATGAGATCTGCAACAAGCTCCCCGAAAAGTATCAGGAGCAGGAAGATTTCCACCGCGTCTTGGACGAGATGGCTACCTTCAAGCCGCCCGAGGGTGTTTCTGATGTTGGCACATTTGAGTTGCGTCCCGAGTTCATCGAGGAGATTGATCCTTACATCGCGCACTACAACAAGAACCAGCGAGAGGAATCCGAAATGGCGTATCGAAAGAAGATGGCCAAGAGGACCGGAAAGACGGTTGAGGAGATTGTGTATGAGCCCAAGGCTCGAACAGTTCCGTCGGGCTTGTTCGAGAACCTGGGCGTCTTCACCAGCACAGGCATGTTTGCCCAGGTCATCTACTACTCGCTCCTCTATCCCCTAGTGGCCAACAAGTTCACCCCTTCGGTCCCATTCACCCGGCTAGAGACTTTCCTACAGGTGGTTCTGCATCTCATCCTGATCGCCATTCTGGAGGACAAGACAAGTGACGATGACATGAGCGAGGAGTCGACCAAGTCGTTTGTCTACATTGCTCTTACCAAGTTTGGTCGCAGCAACTTTATGCCCGAAGCACAAAGTTCCAGGACTATTGTGTCCCTCTTGAACATGATGTCTACCAAGGACGAGTTCAAGGCGGTTCATCCCAAGATTGCCCTCGTTCTCAAACGATTACGACAGAAGCGTCCCCGTACCTTTGATACGGCGTACGTAAACCTTGGAGTCTCGGTCGACCGCATCAACACGGCCTCACCAGCAAACACTTCTGCTGAGGAGGAGCGTGAGAGGAGAAAGAAGGCGGCGCTGAGTCGCCAGGCCAAGGTCATGGCGCAGTTCCAGCAGCAACAGAAGAGCTTCATGGAGAACCAGGCAGCGTTCGACTGGGGCTCGGACCTGGATGAAGACGAAGAGGAAGAAGAGCAGACAGAAGAACGGAAACACAACTGGAAATACCCCGTTGGAACTTGCATATTGTGCCAGGAAGAGCCAGACGACCGCCACCTCTACGGAACGTTTGCCCTTTTCAACGAGAGCCGGATCCTTCGGCAGACAGACTTCCAGGACCCCGACTTTGTTCGCGAAGCATCACAAACACCTTGCAGCCTTGACCGATCCGCCGAGGAGGTCAGGCCATTCGGCATTGCCCATGAGAACAGGAGGATGGTGGAGAAGATCAACATCCAGGGCGAAACTTTCCTCGCGGAACGACAGACCATCGGTAAAGGATTCCCGTCCAACGTCTGCCTTCCAGGCCCCGTGGCCAGTGGTTGTGGGCATATGATGCACTACCGCTGCTTCGAGGTTTACTACGAAGCAACAGTGAGGCGTCACGCGCATCAGATCGCCAGACATCATCCTGAGGACACGCGCCGGAATGAGTTTGTGTGTCCTCTATGCAAAGCGCTTGGAAACGCATTCGTGCCCATCATCTGGAAGGGGATAGACGAGTCGTACCCAGGCTACTTGCAGTCTCAGGGCCCCTTTGAGGACTTCCTGGAGAAGCAGATGGGCTCCGCTTACTGGATCGGTGGAAGCAAGGCCCGCGAGGTTGATGAGCCATCGTTCCCTGACATGTACACTCCTAGTCTTCCTGGGAGCCTTGTCGAGTCTCTACTACCAGCCCAGACTCAGGCCGAGACTTCATGGGGAAGGGAGGAGGCCGAGGCGCAGTCATCAGCCGTGGGCACTCCCGTTAGTTACGCCTTCTCTGACCTGAACACGCCTGAGCAGAGCCATGCCCAGCCAGCTACTACGGATGGCAATCAGTTAATGGTGGAGCTCCTAGCAGCATATCGTCGACTGCGAAACACTCTTCGTATGAACGGTCTCCGCACCAGTCACATCATCGACTCCAAGGGCGACAGCGTTGGCGAGCTCTGCTCCAGTGATACGCTAGTCAAGGCCGTGGGCTTCACGATCTCTTCCGTGGAAGTCCAGCAGCGGGGAGTTGAAGCACAGCCGGGCATGAGCCTTTTGGAAAAGATTCCTGAGCACGTTCTCACACACTTGCGAGTCTTGTCAGAGACGGTTTCGTCGTACATTGCGGTCGGGGCACAGCATAGTGGAGCTGAAAGCAAGATTGACGCCGAGTTCAAGAAGGATAGCGAGAGACAACATTGCCAGCTCTTCATGTCACGATACTTTGGAACCGGCACGCCTTATGCTCGGCGGCCATTGGATGTATATCCGCCCCTGCTGAGCATGGATCCGTTCTTGTTCTTGGTCGAGTGCTCGTACGGGCTGGTGCCGGCGCAGAAGGCTGAGATCTCGCACGTTCTCCGACTGTGCTACCTGGCGGAGCTTGTGAAGCTCGTATATCATATGGGCCGAAACATTCCCGTTGCCAGCTGGGTTGGCAATCTGACCAACAGACAAACTCAAGATCCAGCCATCAACAACTTTGCCGACTTTGCCCTCGCCGTAACTAAGTGTGGCCTTGAGTTCCACGCGGCACAGTTCCCGGAGGGCGTCGAGTTTGGCGAAAACCGTGGGTTCCAGCAGCCTGGCGTGGATACACTGGAGAGCTGGTACACGTTTGCAAAGAAGTACGCTCTCACGTTCCTGAGGAAGAGCCTCGTCTTCCTCTACGTCAAGTACGGTGTGGACTTCAACAGCCACATCTCACCAGCGCCAGAGGCGGATGAGCTAGAGCGTCTGACCGAGACTCTCCGCGTGCCCAGCTTTGACGAGATGTGTGCCGCCGTCACGGACAACGCGGCAGCTTGCGGCTGGCCGCAGACGACCTCATCTCTTGTGTCGGGGTGGGTCAAGCACCAGGTCATGTGGCCAGGCGACAGCAGTGACATGCCTCGGTCAGCCATGATGAGCCACCCTGGTATATTCGAGCTTATAGGCTTGCCCAAGAACTACGACTCCCTCATCGATGAGGCGACGAGGCGGAAGTGCCCGACCACGGGCAAGGAACTCGCGGATCCCGTCATCTGTCTCTTCTGCGGCGAGCTGTCGTGCAGCCAGGGAACATGCTGCCAAAAGACGGACACCTCTTCTGACCGTATAGAGTACACCAAGATTGGTGGCGCGCAGCAACATATGCGCAGGTGAGTACCCCTGTGTTGTATTCCGTCCGAGTAACGGTTGCTGACCAGATATGCCAGGTGTCAACGAAACATTGGAGTCTTCCTCAACGTGCGCAAGTGTTCAATAGTATACCTCTTCCGTCTGTCGGGGTCCTTCACACCAGCGCCGTACATCGACAAGTACGGAGAGACGGATCCGCAGCTGCGTCATGGGCGACAGCTCTTCCTCAACCAGAAGCGATATGACTCGATGATCCGCAACACGGTGCTCAACCACGGGGTGCCGAGCTTGATCAGCCGGAAGCTGGAGGCGGAGATCAACAATGGAGGATGGGATACTCTGTAGTGATTGGAGGGAGGAAAGGCCTCGAGGGTAGCTTTTATGAACTTGCATCGACACGGGGTTTACGGGATTACTGTCTGTCAAGGTGTAAGGTTGGTTGTGTTTTTGTTTGTCGAATCTTAGCTACCTAGCATGAAGAGGGCTTTCGAGTATCTATAGAAACGAGGCATTTACAAGGTTTCTCAGTCATGGCAATTGCTTCGATTGGGACCAGCTTGTATAGATCAGATCGTCTAAAGGTTGATGGAGATTAGATGCCATGATGATAGTGTCTTTGTACAGTGTTTTACGTAACACACACTGTAAGTGGATCACTCTTTTCGGCCAATCACGTCAAGCGAATGCCGCGGCGCGCGTCTCGACCGTGGCTCAAGCCTTGTTCTTGTTGGAAAGAACGACGGAAAGCAGAACCATCGAAGGCAGGAGCACAAAAAAACACAGACACACACGCAAACCTCCAATCCCACCCCCTTTGGGCCTCGTTTTTACCGGCCTCCCTCACTCCCTTCCCTCTCCCGCCCTGCACGCACACAAACAAACAAAGGGCTCCTTCCTTCCCTGTGACACTCGATAGACGGACGGGTGGATGCCGCATCGTCACTGCAGCGCCAGCGAGTGAGTGAATCATGGCAGGCAGACGTTCAGGTCGCGCTGCCGCCAAGCGGGCTGCGGCTGCTCTAGGTGAGTCTTGAAGTGTTTCGTCGATTTCGCCTTCCAATCCCCAACACTATCCATTCACCCACAATCAATCAATCAATCAACCCTCTGCAAGTGCAACCTCGGCCTCCTTTTGCGCATCTTGGACGCCACCTGCCCGTCGCATTCATCCTTCACCATGGCACCCCGTCCAAGGATCCGCCTCAAGCTGACGCGCAGTTCCCAACCCGCAGAGAGCACGCCAAAGACGTTTGCCGATATCGAGGACGAAGCCATGCCCGACGCCGACTCGGCCGCTGACGAGACGAAGCCTCTGGCGATCCCAGACCCCGACGACGAGAAGGACGAGGACCACCAGCCCAAGGAGGAGTCTGGCGACGACGATGATGCAGCCGACAAGGACGACGAGTCGGCCAAGGAGCCCACTCCACCGCCTGTGCCCGTCATTAGAAGAAAGAGACTCGGCCGCCCACCCAAGAACCGGCCCCCGGACTGGGACAACATGATCACCGTGCCCGCCGACGAGGCCAACACTCCACGACGCCGCGGCCGTGGCGGATGGCGAGGGCGCGGCGGTCGCAAAGGTGGTCCAGCCGCGCCCAAGGCTGAGCAGGTCATTGACGCCGAGGGCACTATCGCTGAGATCGCTAACGACGAGTGCGTGCTGCCCGAGGACCCCGAGGGCGAGGCCAAGGTCGACAAGCTGGGCAACCTACAGGGCGGCCGCGACTACCGCTGTCGCACATTCACGGTGACAGGACGCGGCGAGAAGCTCTACATGCTCTCGACGGAACCGGCGCGATGTGTCGGCTTCAGGGACAGTTACCTCTTTTTCACCAAGCATCGCAAGCTCTACAAGATCATTGTCGACGACGATGAGAAGCGGGATATGATTGAGCGAGACATCATCCCTCACTCGTACAAGGGCCGCTCAATAGGAATCGTAACAGCACGCTCCGTGTTCCGTGAGTTCGGCGCCCGCATCATTGTCGGCGGCAAGCGCATCATCGACGACTACGGCGTTGCCCAGGCTCGTGCCGATGGTGTCGTCGAGGGTCAACTCGCGGATCCTGATGATCACTTCATCGAGGGGGAGCCGTACAACAAGAACCAATACGTCGCATGGCATGGAGCCAGCGCCGTCTACCACACCAACGTTCCCTCGGTGCCCATCCCCAATGGCAAGGTCGAGTCCAAGAAGCGCAAGGTCAACGTCAATGACATGAACTGGATGCTGGAGCATGCCCGCGAGGCCAGGTACGTTCCTTTGTTGGCGAATAGCAACACTTTTCTCGAGGGCTCATCACTAATATGTCACACCCTAGTACGTTCAATGCCGGCATTAATGCCATAAGAAAGCTCAATAATGCCGGCGTGTACGACATCCACACCAACGTGGTGCAGTACCCAGCAACGATGCAGCCGACGCGCGCCCGCATCGAGCAGGTCGCCCCAGAGGACGAGCAGGCTACCAGGGGCAGCAGCGTGTTCCCTCCTCTCCCCGGCAAGATGGCGCGCAACTTTTATATCGCCGACACCTACTTGGAGACGTCGTCCGCGGGCGTCATCTCGGCTTCGGGGGTGGACGATACGGCTGGGTCGGCCGACTTCCTCGCCTCGTTCCAGGGACTGAGCGCAGTATCAGATGAGATCAAGGATCTCCTACCTCCCGAGTGCCGAAAGGCCTTTAATAGCGCCGTGGACAAGGAGGCATCGTGGCGGTCACAATGGGGGCCCGAAAGCGAAAAGATGTCGCGCCAACAGCCCGTCATCGACAAGGCCATTGTGCCGTACAGCATGACATGATGGGAACGCAGGGCGAGGACTCGACTCTCTTGATGACCGATGGATCTATGTCTGTTATGCATCTGTACACTGGTCTTACTACTCTCACGACAGCTCCCAGTGTCACGGTCGGCGATTGATGTGTGCTTTTTGGTGGTT
This sequence comes from Fusarium protoensiforme, assembly GCA_011320165.1. Classification (NCBI taxonomy): domain Eukaryota; kingdom Fungi; phylum Ascomycota; class Sordariomycetes; order Hypocreales; family Nectriaceae; genus Fusarium; species Fusarium protoensiforme. The sequence continues at coordinate 23,193 of JAANQP010000821.1, forward strand.
ATGGATGGGGAGTTGGGTGTGCCATGCCATTCTATGACATGCCATGCCGGGCAGGCTTGGGGGGGAGGGAAGCAGGCGTTTGGTGTCATGGATATTGATGCGTTTCTTTTTTCTTCCTGCACATTTCTAGTGCGGTCTCACGTTGGGCATTGTGTGTACCGAGGATTAGCGAGGACGTCTCTCTCAGAGACCAAGTCGAATACCACAAACTATAATTCCGGACGATTCTATTATGGACATGGGTCTCTGTCGTCTACAGTACGGTAGACGAGACGCGGTATCGAGGACAAGCAATGTGTGCATGTGTGCCCTTTGGGTCTGGTCAACTCGTCCATCGCTTGCGAGCAAGAGCAAGAGCAGGAGCAAGGGGCTGCAGCTTGCATTAACCTCCACTGTTGCGTTGCACTCACGCCGACAGTCTGTCTCTAACCGCCGGTAACGCGCCCTCGACAGTTCGGGAGCTCCGAGCCCCGGCTTCGGCCTCTTTGCGACGGGCTACGGACCTTGGCACACGAGAGCAGAGCAACCGTCAAGTCAAGATGCGAGGGAAGGGAAGAGGCTTTTTTTCCCGCCCCCTCCTCTCGGTCCCCATCATGATTAGCTTCTTTCTCTTCTGTCTCTTCCTTTCCGAGGCTCGTGATAGGTACGATCCTGCCTCTCTAGTCTTGGGTGGATTTCATCGTCTCTGTCGCCAACCACTTCGCTCGCTCTGCTCCGTAGGTAGCTACTGTAGCCCCCGCTTCGCTTGGACTTGGTCCTTTTTTTCCCTCTTATTCTGTGTGGCTGGCATTTCATGTTCCCTCCCACCCCACGCGGATCCGATGGACAGATGGTTGCAGTAGGGCGAGATGATGGTGCAAAGTATTTCACGCAGAAGAAAGAAAAAAATTGTTCAATTCCCTAATACGGGTGTTGGCAGGTGGTGACCCCAGCCAAAACCAGAGGTCAAGCCGAGAGAGTTGGAGCTAATGTTGAAGAGAAAGGGCAGACGACCAGAAACCAGGGTTCTCCATCGCCGTGTCTGGCGGACGCTTGTGACACAGGTGCTGATTAGTTGGCATCGACGGTCGGACGTCGCCTTGCAATGGATGATATCCCATGTGCGTGTATTCGTGCAGATGCCTGCTGTAAGCTGCCGGATCAACGTGTGGTGGTGACGACGACGACATGGTCAGGAATATTGTACTGTACCGTATATGACGACGCGAGTTGGCCTGGACTGTAAACTGTAAGTCTTGACTCTTCTGGGGGCGTCTGGCTTGAGCCATGTATCAGAGATATTGCCATCGAGACGTCAGCTCAAGCACTCGTGACTGTGATTGTGACTGCGAATGCGAGTGTGACTGCTGCTGCCTTGGTTACATAACCGACCGTGCCGGGTCATGAGTAAGATGAGGTCGACGACGTCGTCGTCGTCGCTGCTTGCCTCTTGTCCGTCATGCCTTCATGATGGGATGGCGACTCCCTCCTCCCACGCGGCAGCCACCTCATGGAGTTTGCCAGACACAGCAATCCCCGAACTGCCGAGATGCACCAAGTTGCACGACGAGCCCTGATATTGGACAGTACTGTACGTACATACCTACCTACCTACAGTTCAGTACACGCATGCAGCGTCGCAGCACAGCACCAGCGTCGGGGCACGGGGAGCACGGATCGGAACACCACCCACACTAGACGTTGGGTTGATAATCATGGATGGATGACATCTCCTGTGCCTGGCAGGCACCCGAGAGCAGAGGCAAATGCACTGCTCCCGACTAGGCAGTGAGCCGGATGTATTCGCCTCTCTCTTCGTCATCTGCGAGCGATCTTCAGTGCCGGATGTTAAGTGCTGGATGCACGGGTTCCGCCTCCCGGGGGACGGGATCAGTCGCGCCGGTGAACAGTGACGGTACCCCGAAAGTAGGTACGGTACGTACAGTAGCAGACGGCAACGGGCAGGGTTGCTCCGGGCCTGGGATTCGGATCCTCACAGGAGTCCAGTGGCCTGTCGTTGGCTGATCAAGAGAATCATCAAGTCAAGACAACTGCTCGCCAGCCACCTGGTGGAACCGCTGTGCTGGTTGACCTCTCTGGGGATGCACTATGACGCCCAGCCCATCCGATGCCTAGGGACCTGGTCCAGGCTCTTCCACACGGCTGGGTTTCATGGGACTCACCCGGGAAGTCCAGAGCTCCTAGCACCATCCTGCATTGTGTTGGCTGGAAACCGGGGTTCAGGTCACGCATTTGGCGACCCGGTTGACCTCGCTTCACACCAACTGCACTGCGCCAGTCCGGATCGCAACTTGATACTCTTGCTGCAGTGCTCAGTAGATGCTTAAGCATATGCGCCCGCTCATGGTCATATGCACCGCCCATCACACCCGACGCCAGCTCAAACTGCTCGATGCCACGGACGCCACGATTTCACTGTATAGGGTAGGGCTCTTTGTTGGTTGTGTGGTTGATTTAACAGACAGACCATACGGCGTGTATTACCGGAGGGCAATCGATTATCATGTTGGGTGGCGCATCAGCCCACTGGCATGATTTTAGTTCGGTCAGGTTGTCTGACGGCCGAGTCGTGTAAACTCGTGAGGCTGGTGAGCAGAACTCTGGTGTTTTCGCTTCCGGCAGGCTCTGTTCACACTTGCTCACCATGGACGGATGACCATGTTCCATCAATCCGCTGCTTTCTCACCGCCTCTGCCCATACGCCAGTTCTTTCCGACCAAGTCGCCGCCACAGCATGCCTCAAGATGCGGCTGACACTTCTCGAATATGAGGCCAGCTGACATGCCAGAACATCTGCCCTGCATGCCGTACAAGTGGTACGGGGTTTGAACACGGCCGAAGAAGGAGTTGGCCGTGTTCCTCTTTTTTTTTTTTCTTTGACCAACGATCGGCGCTAACCCCAAAATCAAAGGGAGAGGAAGACAAACCTCTTCATCTGGTTTGTTATGTGGATGTCGAGTTGGCAGAAATAACTCGCCTGCACGTCACGGCTGGGGGATGAGTAGCATGGCGCTTAGGCGATGAGGGGTTGACTCCATTGTGATCCATCACAGCAAAGCCCATGGGTTCGCCCCCACGAAAATCAAATGCTTGGCGGCCATCCAGCGGCAGAAGTAGGGCCTGGAAGACACAAGTACCATCACGCGAGTGAGAAGGCGCTTGTTGCGGTGAGGACGAGATCCGCCAACAGCGCTCCGCTAGACACCACCAAAACGAGACCAGACACGACGGCGGACTAAAGGATTCGCCGCTGGAGCTGGACTCGGAACGAATCAGGATGCGGGATGAAGCTTCCATATCCTCTCTTTGGCAACGACACTTGGTGATGGTGTTGTGCTCAGATCTGGTCCCGCTGACCCTGGGCCAACCGTGCTCGGCCTCCCAGCCCAAGATTGCGGTGTATTCCCAGTTCACACCTGGCAGTAAAGTAAGAGCTTGCTTGGATAGTTGACAGACAATCAAGTCCAATGTGCCATCCAGAAACTGTCGAGATCCCAGACAGCCGTCAAAGATGACACCGAGAAAAGACAAGCCTCAAGTTTCCATACTGCATTGGTACTAGGGCGTCGGTCGCTTCAAAGCGGAGACTGTCTCCATCTCAATTAGCCTCCGTGCTTCTGGTGGCTTTGGCCCTCAATCGCCGCAGTTGTGTCTGTGGGTTGCGGGTTGTGAATGGTCCCTGCTCAACGTCCCACCCGCAACGCTCCAACCGTTGTTTGTGCCGCCCAATGCGAAAATTCGGGTGAAGATGGAACGATACTGAACCATCACTAGACAACGGCTAGCTGAGGATATGAATTCGGTGGTGGTTGACGGACAAAGACTTTTGCGTAGGCAGAAAGAGTCCATCGATTCATGTCCTGTGCTGAGCTCCATGTCATGAGGCCGTGCACCTGGAAAAGACCCTGACAATGAAGGGTTGCCAATTCTGTGGCCCCAATTGGTAACTAGGACTTGGCGGCTCTAGCATAGCAACCCTGGGTCGATGGGCTGGACCCTAGACCCATAACTTGTCGTCTCGAGCTTGTTCGATGCACAGTGGCAGCAGCCACCGGTACTTGTTCAGCCTAAAGAGTCTGACTCGGAGCGTGATCCTGGGACAGCCATGTTGGGCGTCACAAGAGAACATGTCCCCTGAACGAGTCAACTCATTAGAGTTGAGGCCTTCACGAGCGCGTCTTGGTGTAGGCACAGTACCAACGTGGTGTCAGGTCCATGTCAGCCGCTGCCGCCAGGCCCGGAGGCTGCAGATCTCCACGAAGCCGCCCTGACCAGCTCGCCCGCCAGACCCAGGCACATCAACAATTGACATGCGTGCATGTCAACCTGTACTCCACACCATGATTTATGTTGGACACAAACGCTGGATGGAAATCGAGATGGGACTCAGCGCTTCTGACAAGTCAAGATCAAATCTGGCCCCATGGTAGAATGGCATTCCCGTCTGGTGCAGGACAACAAAACTGCAGGAAATCGTATCTCAATCAAGCCTGTAATCCATGTCGACCAACTGCGGGAGCAGGGAGAACCCGCTTGTGTTGAACACATGTTTCGCCTCATGGGCTAATGCCACAGCGCTCACATGGCAACCTGGCGCGGACAGGTTCGAAATGATTGACCAAGTAATCTCCTGGGGGAAACGGCGCTACTGGCCTGCAACGCGACGCCTGCCCTGACCTGTGGACCCAAATCTCCCAGAGCAGGGCTTGTGTGGCCAGTCAGGGAACCGTCGCTGCAGTATCGTTGGTGGCAGTGGTTGAAGACAACAGCGGTGAACGAGCTGGAGAGAAGAGAGGGGATGAAGCGCGTTACGTACGCCTCTATCACGGCGCACCCACCCTGGCGCAGCTGTCGAGCAAGTACAATGTACTGTAGATGTGCTTGATCGGTGGTCCGCATTGTGTTGCTGTGCGGGAGAAAGGGGTTGTTGATGCACGTCCGACCCAAGTGTCCCTTCCACCATCGAGTTACACGCCGGCAATGGTGGACCTGAGGCATTTCCCTCCGCATGTTCGGGTCTAGGATGCTCAAGCTGGTTGCTAGTCGCCTTCTGAAGACTTCGTGATCAAATGAGTGAGAGGGGACGCGGAGGCTTCACATGCAACGCAACTGATGTTGAATTGTCTGTGATTCTCGGGGGCGTTTTCATCATGATCCATGAATAGAACCCCCTGATTTGTGCTTGCTGATTGTTTGTTGTTTTGATTTAGTTTTGAATTCTGCTGACTGGGCATTATACGTGCCAGCCCCCCTATATGTGGCCAAACTTTGAGAGATGTGTTGAGACGGGGCAGAGATACTCCTGTATTCACCAGTTGGTGGTCAAACGTTGTTGCACCTTGGTCGATTGAGGGAAACCGACTCAGCCCTCCAATTCCTCTTGGAGTGCGGCCAATTCTGGTAACCCTGGAAGGGTCGTTCCACCAGGCTTGGGCTTCAAGAACCGCTATGCTCAAAGGGTTGATGGGTGATGGGCAGCGTCGAAGAACCCCGGCCCACTCTGGGAGAAATTCTGCACCGGTGACTCGCTGGGCAGTGTCTTGCATCCTAGTCGCCTCGAGAACGGTGAGGTCTGATCGACGGCGTCGGGAATCCCTGCAGCCAGCGGTATTTTCGTACCTGGGTGCTGGGGTGGACTGGATGCCAAATCTCCTCCTCCGCCCCATCTTGTGGTGAGTGGAAGGGATTCTGGAAGCACGCCTCGACAAGTAGATTGGCCACCCCTACCTGGGCAGGCTTGGCAAAAGAGCCGACCAACCAGAAGCCGGATGAAGACGGGGAGCACTGAAACGGGGACTGGCCGAGGTACCGAGACGACATGATCTCATGAGCGTTATTCTATGAACTTTGTTATTGTTGTCGTCGTTGCTGTAATTTGATAATATCGCGTCTCTGCTTCTGATTGGGATGCCGGCACAGGGTTTCGAGAAGGAGCAACAACAGTCTCACTCAGAGGAGGGCCTCTGTGCTGCGCCTTGCTAGAGGTTCAGACAGTACGTAGGGAACGGAAAGGGGTAAATAAAATAACGACTTGTGTGGTGTTGATCAGCAGAGGAGGGCAACGAAACCTGATGATGACGAAGTTGATTGTTGGTGAAAGTCATGTCCGAACTCTGACGCTGGACGAATGAGCAGGAGGGAAGCATGGTGATCGCTTGCCACGCAGAACCTCCTGGTGGGAACCTGAAGGCACCTCTGATGCGTTCCTTCCAACCTTTTTTTTCTTCGTCCTTGCCCTGACGGCCAAGTCAAGCCACCCGACACCAAAGGAAAGAGCCAAAGAAAAATGACCATGGCTGGCGGCGGGCGGATTGGAAGGTTGCTAGTGACGTTCTCCAACCACCCCCAAAAGCCCTCAGGCTACTGCACCGCGAGGCGCTACAATTGCACCCTCTGACGCAGACCAAGCCCCCGAAAAAAGGCCATCAGGAGGTTAGACCCTGTGGCCCTGGTTCAAGTCCCGTGTCATCGAAGGCACAATGGAAGAGCAAGAGGGATGAGCAAGAACCAAAACGAGGCAGGCACATGAATGTCCCCACATGCGGCCACGATGGGACGGCGCTGAGTGGATGGGCAGATGAAAGGTTTCTGGATCCTTTTGCCTACTGTACTGGCTGGCCCGTTGAGAATCGAGCATCGAGGTTGCGAGGGGACCCCGTGAGTGGAGGACCTCGCCTCTGTCCGTGAAATGGCCCCCGACGACTCGGATCAGGTGAGGGCTCATGACTGGTCAGCCATGCCAGAAATAGTGCCCACAGCCCACAGCCGCCTCGGAGTTGGCGCCAGGGAGGGAAGCTAAGGCAGAGTGTGAACCAGACCGAGCGAGGGTCCCGTTGTCCCCATCGGCAAGCGCAGGCAAGAAATGGTTTACCACTTGGGGACAGCCTAGGAAAAAAAGTTGCTGATGGATGTTGTTCGAGCCTGGATCTCCAGAGGTACCCTGGCCAACTTGAACACGTCGATGAGATGAAGGCTGACGCTGCTGGCGAGGATGGATGGATCGGATGGATAGGGTTACGCACTGTGATAGCAGCCGAGCTCATGGATCACTCATGATCCGAATGCCCGCCCGCCCATCCATTCTCCCCATGACCGCGTGAATACCTAGACAAAACTCCGGGACAGCCACTGAGCCGATGCACAGTACCTTCACTCGTTCGTGCGTGCTGGTCGACTGAGATATTTCGTGGGCACCGTATCTGAAGCGAGCCTAGGTAGGTACTCCGTAACTAGCCCAAGCAAGCCCAAGCCCAAGCCCAAGCCCAAGCCGTGGAACCACTGTAACGACTGCGACGCCAGCCCAAGAACAAACCCTGGGGCAGGAGGACGACCTACAATCGCCGACGACTCCGAGATCCCGGCTGAGAGGAAGAGACGGATGCCCGTGATGGAGGTTTGCTGCTGCTGCAACTGCCCCAGGACTGTGCTGCTCTGAGGCGAGCGTGCCCGGCTCTCCGTGGCCTCCCCTCCGCGCCAGATTCGGGAGTCTGTGTGTGCATCGTGCGCACCTTCCTTGGCACCTCGTCCATCTGGAAGGAATTCGACTGCTGACAATCGGCTGAACTCACATCGTAATCATGGAGACGGGGGGCTGCGAGTCACCGGTACGTACACACATGGACGACACGACCAGGACGAGGGGGACGCACAACCGCGGTGGGAGTGGTGGTCATGACCTTGCCCTGGACAGGACAAGCCTGTTGCATGGCTCGTTCGCTGATTCGACCCCACTCAATTTTTTCTTGCTGGGTTCTCACGCATCCATCTGAGGTTCCACTCCCTGACTCCCCTTCATCATCCCCTCTGCACCAGCACCCACTGTCATTCGTTGTCACCAGCCGTCAGCCCAAGGAGTGACCTCTGCCTGCAGGTACTCCAGGGCGGTAATGGCCGCTGGATGGTACATGGATTCTCCGCCTGGAGTTACTGCGCACGAGGTACCTCTGCCCAGTCCCGTCCTGCAATAGCGTCCCGTCCATCGAGTCTGGCTGCCCTTGCCCCCTTCCAGGCCTCTTCTTCCAGGTTCCCACGGGCGGGCGGCCAACCCCCCCATCCATGGCCGTCCATGATCCATTGGCTCAGTCTTGTCATGGGCTCTCACTCGTCGGCGACTCGCTCACCCCATATTTTATTTTTCGTCGCTCCACGCCCTCCACCGTTACAGCACAGTAGGTACTGCGTACTCGCTCTACCTTGGCCATGTCTGCCATGTACCCGTAGCCGTGAGTGAGGTGCGCCGCGCCGCCCACCTTGCCATTGGATCCAATCCATGGGCCCCATCCATGCCTGTCCGCCTGCCTGCCTGGCAAGCCTGGTCGGTCCCTTCGGTCCCCCATCATCATGCTGGCTGGGGCCATCGAGTCGAGTGAGAAGAGACTTGGCTGGGACTTGACGGGCACTGCTACAGACCTGTACGTAGTAGTAGCGCACGCCCACTACAACAGTGGTGGACACCTGAGCCCGCCACGCCCTCCTCCACACTAACTGCATCATCCCCATCTCCCCATCTTGTCATCTCCTGTCCCTGCTCGGGCATTCTCTTCCTTCATCCTCTCACCACTTCCTCTCTCATTCTCTCTCTTTTCCCCTTCTTCATCCTCATCCTTCCTCCTCTCCTCCCCTCCACGACAAAAACCGAATCCGCCGAATTCCTCGACAAATACTAGTCACAGACCTCGCCGGTTTGTCGACGTCAGGATTCAGGTCTCTTTTTTCGCGCGAGTCTCTCCTTGCCCCGTCGACCACCTACCCAGCCGGCCGCTGTTGTAGGTCGCTGTATATCAACGAACGGTTCCTGCCCACTTTTGGCTTGTCCTCAAGTGCAGACCCTCACCAACACCTTTCGGAGATCGCAGTTTCGGGTTCTCTCTCCCTCTCTATTTCCTTGTTCACCCTCATACCGCCTTTCTCTCCTCGGTGAGTGCTCCTCTTGCCTCCCGCCCGTTGTTGCCGTTCCATCCACCGGCCTGGCCACACCTTGATCCGATCGCACGTCGCCGAATTCTCCCCTCTACCTTTGCAACGGGCAAAGCGACATCATCTACTAGATAGCTTGTCTACACGGCCCGGATTTCGATATTCACGTCGATATCTCTCCGACACCAACATCCAACTATCACCATTGTCCCTGAAGAACTGGACCGTGCTCGATCGATCTCGCAGTGGCCTCAGCCGTGGATGTGATGACAACGGACGGTACAATTTCCGCACCATGTTGCTAACCAATCTTTCAGAGTACTAGTTCTCAGCACTCACCGGATTTCCTATCACTCTCCCCGCGACACTGTTTTCCTTCCCGTTTACGACAAAAGCAAGTTTCCTTAGGTCGCTGTTCGCCGACCATCCTTCTACGTTAAAACCGATCCATTCCGAACTACGCCCGATCTAGACGTTTGCCCTTATCCCCAGTCAACACGACATTGGAAATTGAGGTGCACCGTTAAATGGCCCGTCAAGCCTACTAGATACACGTCGATCCTCGCTCTACCGCCATCAAACACACGCTCACACCCACGGGACGTTTTAGCTGTGGTACTCCACAGCTTTCCTTTACGCGTCCCATCACCGCTCTCCTCTCCGACAAAGGTCGCGTTCCGATCTTCGTCGGACCCCCCTCCCAACCTTCATCATGCCCGGTGGCGTGTGTGCCGTCCTCGATTACGAGGTCGACATGATGGCCGAGTACGTTGCTGAGATGGCGCTTCGAGTTGTCACTCCCGAGGCCACTCTGACTTCGCCCTTCCGCAAGTTCGTGTCTCAGATCCTCACTTCGACGAGGCTCCCGAGCACCACGATCCTTCTCGGAATGAACTACCTCGCCAAGAGGATCAACACCTTGAAGGGCCAGGGTCCCTACAAGGCCTCCGAGGGTCAGGTCTGGCGATACCTGACAGTGTCGCTTCTGCTGGGCAGCAAGTTCCTCGACGACAACACCTTCCAGAACCGGTCTTGGTCCGAGGTTAGCGGTATTGCCGTGTCGGAGCTCAACTCGCTCGAGTTTGAGTGGGTCGAGTCCATGGGCTGGCGCCTGTATGTCAACCTTGACCTCAGCAAGGACTACCAGGCTTGGCTCGAGAACTGGCGTGATTGGCAGGACATGAAGAAGCGACAGGCTGCTCAGGCCAGCCGCGAGAGGCTCGCCTCACTTGTCCCTGCGATCGACACCGAGCTCGCCAGGTACTCTGGCCAGCGCCAGTCTCCTCACTCTCGCTACCTCCAGGAGCAGGTGGCCGAGTACGAGCGTTACCAGGCTATGAAGGTACAGCAGCAAAGCTACCGACCTCGCGGCGAGGTTGCTTGGACACACAACCCGTGGAGTGCTCCCCTCACGCCTCCCGATTCGGGCTATGGCACACCCGATTATTCCATGTCTGCCTCGTCGAGCAATGCTCGCTACAATGAGTGGTTTTCTCAGGCTGCTGCCCAGTACACCAGCCGATACCCTCAGCCTCCCGCTCACAACTCGTTCTACCCCAACTCCCGCCACAATTCATACGGCGGTCACTACCCATACACCCAGAGCATGTGGGAGCACGGCCTTGCTGAATGCAGCTGTGCTGGTTGCGTCGACCCGATGAAGCAGCAGGTCCCATACTTTGCTCATCACGGTTACAGCCAGCCAGTTATGGGTTAACGTCACAAAAGTTATATGTCCTCATCGATGGAGGATTAATGGCTCTCCGACCGAGGGCGTTCGGTATTGGAAAGAAGAAAAAAGTTAGGGATTTCATTTTTTTTTTACGGCCACGATTTTCTTTTACACGCATCCCGAGAACGATACATTCGCATCTTCAGATACCCAGGCACGACAAAAATTGTTCATCACATGACCTTTCGGCGGATCATTCTCAGGATTTTTATCACATCGTCGCGATTGGCAGACACGAAAGGAGCAGCTGAGCTTGGCCACATCCCGCGATGTGCCCAGTCTCAATCTCTTTCGTGGACCAAGACAAAATAACGCGGCATTCTCCTTATTGTCTCACTGGTATACGCTCTGTAATGGTCATCTTCGGCGTTCTGGTTTTTCATCATTTACATTATACGGTCCGGTTCCGATAGACTTTGCGGTTTTTACGGTTTCCAAACGGCTTTGGCGCTCTCTTTTTTTTGAGATGGCATGCTCAGGGAATCACCTTGGATTCACTGCTCTCCGACGGCAGTTCTGCCCTGGATCGAGAGCCAAAAAAAAACATACCCGCCATGGGACTGGCTCAAGACCCGAACCAGCGGCCCGAGGCACAGTATTCTCCACTATAGATGGCGGAAACGGCGATTGATTAATCGCATCCACTCGCTTGGACTCATTTGTGCGGCTTTTGCACACGCGACACATTTAGTCGTGGTTTCACTTTCTTCTTCTTTGTCCCACGAGGCTCGCATCGGTCGCACCGACCGCGGCTCTGCAGCTTACTCTTGCTGCGGCCACCGAGCGGTCTCATCAGTCAAGTTTCGATCGATCTTGCGGGCGGTATATATTCTCAACTTGTCTTTGTTCTTGTACGTGGCAGACGGCTCTTGACCACGGAAATGGGTTTATATGACGGGGTTTCATGCATTGCGTTCAGCGGGTAAAATAAGGATCTGGGACGGTTTTACGGGGTTTGACATTTGCTTCTTCAGTTTTTTTCTTTTCTTTCTGCCTCTACCATCTTGGCGCTTGGCTAGGCTCGAGTATCAGTTTGATACCAGCTACCTAGACAAAGGTCATGGAGTCAAGGAGGCTTTTTTTGTTTTCTTTTTTTCCCATTTTGACGACTCCGGCGCTGTCTTTTCTCCTGGTTTTGTCTTCAGTAGAGAGGGACATGGGGAACTCTTTTTTGCTTCTTCGCGTCGGTTTAATGGGGGATTCGTTCGATGGCGGTCCTGCGTGACCGAGGGCATCAGGGTTTTCTTCTCTTGACGAATTGGGACGATTCTTACGGAACATTGGGGCGATATCGAAGGCACAGGACGACAAAGCATGCGAGCTCAAGCTGCTTCGAACCTTGATGCTGTGATACAACGAGACGGGTATGATTTGCCCGTGGTATCTTTTGACAGCTGCGCAGAATAAAAAGGTGGTTGGAAGCACGCTTCATTGTCCATGACTTCAGTGGCCCGGGAACCATTGATCGATCGATCGGCGCTTACGAGATTCGAGGATGTATTCATGGAATGGACGGTGTGTATTGATTGATTGATTGTGAGACTTCAAGTTGGCTTGGGGTTTTGTTCGGTAAAGCAAGCACCAAAGGTAGGTAGGTAGGTACTCTGGAACATCAAGACGCGGGATTCATTCGTTGTCTTGCACCGTTCAACGGCAGGGCATATCCCTCGCCTTGGGTCTTCCTCGATCAGCAAATACAAAAAAGAAATAAAGAGAATTGTCTCGGCCCTTTGTCGCTGCAGCGTTTTGTGTGAGATGCATGTTGTTTGACCTCAGTGAGATTTCTGGTGTGTATACCTACGCCGGTAGATTGTCGGATCATTCCGTCATCTCATATCGCGTTGCAGTATCAATCACTCTCGTCGATATTTACGAATCTGTTCTCCCCACCTCGTCTTCTCAACATTGAGATATAGGAAGTTGCAGTCTTGTTTAGTCTTATCCCTGGTGACTCTGATAAGCCATTGATCCTTCATCCGTCAATTGGTCATCTATTGCTTCACGCCACCTTGTGCCAGTCGCGTTCTCATCACAGCGCATTCGTACTCTGCCCCATCCTCGTTTTCTACACGCCGGCTCAAGGCTCGAAAGGCGTGAGAAATTCTAATCATGTCCAACCGCTTCGTATCGGCGGGGACAATTGGCTCCTCGGGAGAACTATCCAAAGACGCCGGCGCCGCAGCAACACCGACTGAGCAGCCCCTATACGACTCTGCGAAGAACAAGGAGTGGGAGACGGTTCAGAAGGAGCTCGATGCCGAGCGGCGTCGGCGCGAGGAGCAGCGCGTCAAGGCCGCCACCGGAGAGGGTGAGCAGAGCCTGTATGATGTCTTGCAGGCGAATAAAGGTAAGCCAACACTCGCGTTCAAATTGCACGTGAATTAGAGAGCTGACCGGGAACTGCAACAGCGGCAAAGCAAGCTGCGTTTGAAGAACAGACCAAGCTGCGCAACCAGTTCCGCGCCCTGGATGATGACGAGATAGAGTTCCTGGACGAGATACGCGCCAACAAGCGCGCGGAGGAGGAGCGCGTGCGGCGCGAGACCGAGGAAGGTCTCAAGGCGTTCAGGGAGCGGCAGAAGGGCGATGCTGGCGAGAGGCCGCAGGATGAGCCAGCTGCAGAAGGGGAGGGCGAATCGTGGGGGGTTGGGCGGAAAAGAAAGCGTGTCAAGGAGAGGGATGTCAAGGGACTGAGGAGGAAAGCCAGTGCCGCCGCAGAAGAGGACGACAAGGGTGAGGAGCCGGCAAAGAAAAGAGAGACTGAAGTGAAGAAGCAGCCGGAAGAGGCAAAGGTAGAGAGCAAGGCCGAGACAAGTACGAAACCGCCCGAGAAGAAGGGCCTCGGGTTGGTAGGTTACGGGAGCGATTCAGACGAGGACGATTAAGAAACCGAGATATAAAGAGATTCGTAACTCTTGAAGGGGAGTAATGCCTTTGGGATTATAAAGTACAGTGAGCCATACCGCAAATACCATCCCTCGCTCTATCGTAGATGCAACATAGATATGGAACCAAGCCCCTCGCCCTTGGTAATGACATAGGTAGATATACAAGAATAGTTTTCCCTCGTCGCGCCTCCACCAGGTTATTGTACATGAAACCACATTGCAGCGTCTTCTTTTTTCATCACGTTCCTTTTTTCGTTTTAAGCATATGACAGGATAGGCTCCTGTTTACTCGTCGTTGTTCACATCGCCGACGTTGGGCCTCATGGGCTTGGTGTTCCAGGAATCGACTCCCCATCGCCAAAGACTGCGGAAGCTGCCCTTGATCCATCCCTCGATCTCCGCCTCGGGGACGACGATCTGAGCAGCGCGGGCCTCGTCCTCGGGGCTGATCTCGAACCGACGCATGCGCTGCATCAGGCGAGCGTCCACGACAAGGGGTGACGCCCAGATCTTCTCCTTGGCGGGCACGGCAGCAGCAGCAGTGCTGTCATCCTCCTTGGGGGCCTCGGCGTCCCACACCGACTTGACCCAGTCCTTCTCCTCATGCTGGAGGACGAGCTGCTGCTCGTACTGGCCGTCAGCCTCGCGCCACTCCCGGGAGGAGGCGGCGAAGCACACGGCGGCCATCTCGCGGCCGATCTCGTCGGCGAGCTTGCGGCGGTTGAAGAAGCGGTTGAGGCGGACAAAGGTATGGCGGAAGCCGAGACGGTGGGGGAAGGGGATGGGGTTGGAAGGGGAGAACTCAAAGGG